>BJCM01264848.1:0-17930 GCA_018326385.1 Flaveria bidentis
GCCTCGAAGTCCGCCAACCAATCCATCCCAAGAACCAAATCAAAACCACCCAAGGTCATCACGGACGGTCTAACAGGAAACTTATGACCTTCAAGCTCCACATCACAACCCTCTAACATCTCAGAAATCCTGGTAGACTTACCTATGGCAGTTTCTACATCGAAGGGCGCATCAATACGTCTACTACTAACAGGAAACTTAGCACGGAAAGCAGCATAAATAAAACTTCTACTAGCACCAGAATCAAATAACACGGAAGCTAAAGTTTGGTTCACTAGAAATGTACCATACACAACGTCGGGGTCCGTCCTAGCTTCCTCCTGTGTCATAGTTAATGCCCTGGCGCTCGCCCTCGGTCCTTCACTTCCCGTCTTCTTCACCCCCGAACCCTCAGCCCTCGGCTTCTTACAGTCTCTGCTCATATGACCACTTTCCCCACAACTAAAACATTTGCCTGCCAGGCAATCCTTTGCCATATGCCCCGTCTTCCCACACTTGAGTACACGTTCAAACCCAGCCTACATTCTCCCGCATGCTCCCTCCCACACTTTCCACACTTCCTCGATCCCGCTCCCGGTGTGGCCACGCGGTGGTCATCCACCCGTGCCTTTTTGTTACTCGTCGGGGCATCACCCCGACCAAACCTCCTCCCATTCCAGTTCTGATCACCACCACCCTTTTTATTCGCTTCAGTCACCACCACCTCCCCATCATCATACATTCTCCCTGCCAAATCAACCGCCGACCTATACGTGCTTGGTCGGGCGGCGATCATACGCCTAAGTTTAGAAAAAGACTGCTTAAGTGTTCCAAATGCAGATGAGCATTGACGAATGTAGATGAGAAAGTCAATGTAGATGAGAATGTCAATTTGGATGAGTAAGTCAAGGCGAATGAGAAAGTCAATGCGGATGAGAAAGTCAATGCGGATGAGTAAGGAAATATGGATGAGTAAAGTCAATGCGGATGAGCCTTGATAAATGCGGATGAGTAAAGTCAATGCGGTTGAAAAAATGCGGATGAGCATTGACAAATGCGGATGAGTACAGTCAATGCGGATGAGCATTGACAAATGCGGATGAGTAAAGTCAATGCAGATGAACCAATGCGGATGAGCATTGACAAATGCCGATGAGTAAAGTTAATGCGGATGAACAAATGCGGATGAGCATTGACAAATGCGGATGAGTAAATTCAAGCGGATGAACAAATGCGAATTAGCATTGACAAATGCAGATGAGTAAAGTCAATGCAGATGAACAAATGTGGATGAGTAAAAGAAATACGGATGAACAAAAAGAAATGCGGATGAACAAAAAGAAATTTGCGGATGAACAAAAAGAAATGCGGATGAACAAAAAGAAATGCGGATGAACAAAAAGGAAATGTGGATGAACACTTAGAATATTTTCTGACTTTTTGGGGAAAAATTGAAATGTAGGCTTTGACTTGTGAGTTTCCCGGGGGTTCATGTAAGCTGACTTTTGAGGTCATAGATGATGTGATGGCCATTGTAAAATGATGTATGGTTGATGCTTATGCATGATGGTATGTATGGTGTAAGTTATTTTTGTATGATGCCCTGTATGATGATGTTAACTGTGTATGTTGATGTTCCTTGCATTGTATGTTTATTTTCTCATGGCTTTACGTTGAATGTTAATGATTGAAATGAAAGTATTATGTAACGTAGAATGGAAGATAATGAAAAGAGGAACATCATGAAAGAATGCATGCATTAGTGAATGAAGGAAAGTAAAGTATGTCTTGCAAGCATTGTACGTGGAAACACGCCCAATGAAGAGTGTTAGTTCAATGGTGTGCGGGTTAGCTACCCCAGAAGGATGCACACTGGGGTCCGTCTTTATGACCGACCATTTGTATAGAACCTTTGTCGCATACCTTACATACTATGGCTAGGCTACTGTGCGCCATGAAGGGGGTCTATGACAGACCTCGGGCCAGTATCCGCTTTATGGATGATGGTGGGTGAAGCACATGACAATGATACCTGAATTTACCCTAGGTACTATGGCCAGGCTGTTGTGTGCCATGACGAGGGGTCTATGATAGAATCCGGCCTATTACCCACTTTATGCATAATGGTGGGATAAAGTTCATGGTTTTTGATGGAATCAAAAGAAGTAATGATGAACGTATGAATGAAAGTAAGAAAGCATGAACAAATGAATGTTAATGAATAAATGATGAAGATAATAATTATATTATCTATGTGTACATATGATGTGTGATCACATTCAAAAGTAAAGAACGGTTTTAATGAAAGTAAAGTATGATTTACTTAAAACTAGAACTCACTCAGCAACGCTGACTTTTTATGCATTTTTCCAGTTGGCAGGTAAAGTTGCTGAGGATGGCACGAGGCGACTACTTGGCTCTATTGGATGGCATTCTTTTGTTTAATGTTTTTGCATTGTAATGAGAACAAATGATTATTATGTAGTGAATGTTGTATTATTTTGCAAAAGCAGCTATAATGAAAATGTTGTTTTTAATGTTTCTGCTACAACGTTTATTTCAAGTTAATATAATTATATGTTTTACGTGGAATGATTGACCAACTGTGAGCGTCCTGAGAACGGGGCCTTACAAGTTGGTATTAGAGCCAAAGTTTAAGTGAAATGGGTAAATTTTTAAAATAAACCTAAACTTAAACTGAAAATGGGACGGAAAGGGAATGGATGCCAGTCCGAGTAGCTCGCGTGCCATTAGGTATTTTCTTAATGTTAACCAGTATTACGTGTGCATGTTATGTGGTTTATGTGTTGCTTGTAGATTTAGATACTAATGTAATCAGGATAGGTAATGCTCGGGGTATGAAGAGTAAAGTAAGTGGCTAATCATAACTGGCCAGTGTAAATAGGGACTTACTATACTTGACATAAACTGAGTTGTTCCCTTGAATGACCGTGTTGGTGTTTAAATCTTTCAGTGTGTTAGAGGATAGGCCGGTGGTAGATCATCTAAAGCTTCACGTGGTGGACGTCATGGTGCTGAACCATGGGCTACGAGAGGAAGGCCTAGAGCCAAGAAGGTGGTTCATGAAGAACCAAAGAACCCTTATCTGGAGGGCGGTGATGAAAGTGCTAACTTAAGGGCCTCCGTGAAGGAGGCAGTTGTCAAAGAGGTGCATCAGGTCATGTAGACAATCTTACTGTCTGTGGTGACTGAAGTTATCAAGGTTGTGAGGCAAGGAGAAAGGAAGGAAAGAAGCAGACCTACGGGCGAAAGAAGACGGCCCGAGACTGAGACGGTTCTATCTGATGACGAAGAAGAAGAGGAAGAAGAAGAGGCCACGCCGAAGGCGGCACAAGGCTTTAACTACGGGGCATTTCAAAGGTGTAAGCCCCCTACTTTTGATGGTAATGGCACTACTGCTGCTGCTCATCGATGGATGAGGGAAATGGAAGTTGTTCTGAATATGAGCGAGTGCCGAGAAGACCAGAAGGTGAAATTTGTTGCCACTCGTTTGTGGACTCGGCTGTATGTTGGTGGGATAATGTAGTCCATGCCAAGGGTAGTCGGGAAATTAGGAGAATAAGATGGTCTAGGTTGAAAAAGTTGGTGATTGAGGAGTTCTGTCCTCACAAGGAAATGGATAAGGTGGAAAGGGAATTCTTGCAGCTGGAGGTGGGAACCATGACACATCAACAATACACCACTAAATTCAACGAAATAGCACGGCTGGTGCCAGATCAGGTGACGCCTCTATCACAAAAGATTAAGAGGTACTTTCAGGGCTTGCCGGCGGATATCCATAGACACATGATCGCTGCCCGATCAAGCATGTTTAGGTCGGCGGTTGATTTGGCAATGAGATTGTATGATGAAAGAACTATGGTAGCGACTGAAGGCATCAAGAAAGGTGGTGGTGACAGGATTGGAATGGAAAAAGGTATGGTCGGGGTGGTGCCCCGACGAGTAACAAGAAGGCACGGGTGGATGACCGTCGTGTGGTCACATCTGGTGCAGGGTCAAAGAAGTGTGGAAAATATGGAAGAGAGCATATCGGTGAATGTAGGTTGGGATAAAACTTATGCTACAAATGTGGGAAGGCGGGACATATAGCAAAGGACTGTCGTACAGTCCGATGTTTTAAATGTGGTGGAGAGGGTCACATGAGTAGAGACTGTAAGAAGCCGAGGGCTGAGGGTTCTGGGGTGAAGAAGATTGCAGGTGAAGGACCGAGGGCGAGCGCCAGAGCGTTTATGATGATGCAGGAGGAGGCTAAGAAGGACCCTGATGTTGTGTCAGGTACATTTCTAGTTAACCAAACTTTAGCCTATGTGTTATTCGATTCTGGTGGTAGTAGAAGTTTTATTTCTGTTGCTTTCTGTGCTAAATTTCCAGTTATTAGTAAGAATATAGATGTGCCCTTTGATGTAGAAGCTGCCATAGGTAAGTCTACAAGGATTTTTGAGATGATAGAAGGATGTGATGTGGAATTAGAAGGTCATAAGTTTCTTGTTAGACGATTCATGATGATCTTAGGTTGGTTTGATGTAGTCCTGGGGATGGACTGGTTAGCGGACTACGTGGCAAACATTGTGTGACGCAAAAAGATCATTCGTTTGACAACACTGACAGGAGTTTGGTGACGGTTTATGGTGATCGAGTCACTACGATCCCGAAGGTGATTTCGATGGCGGTGTCGGGAAAGTGCATGAGACGTGGATGTAGTGCCTACTTGGCTTATGTAAAGGACGTGGATACACCAACACCATAACTATCTGATGTCTCGGTTGGGTATGACTTTCCAGATTTGTTTCCTGAAGACTTACCAGGAGTGCCACCTGACCGAGAGATCGAGTTTCAGATTGATTTGATACCAGGTGCCCAACCTGTTGCCAAGGCATCGTATCGGTTGGCTCCGACTGAGATGAAAGAGTTGATGGAGCAATTGCAGGAGCTGCTTGATAAGGGGTTCATGAAACCGAGTATCTCTCCTTGGGGTGCTTCGGTCTTATTCGTGAAGAAGAAAGACGGTAGTATGAGGATGTGTATTGACTACCATGAGCTGAATAAGTTGACGATAAAGAACCGATACCCCTTACCGAGAATTGATGATTTGTTTGATCAGCTTCAAAGTGCCAGTTGGTTCTCAAGGATAGATCTTCGATCAGGCTACCATTAGTTAAAGGTGAAAGAACAAGATATCCCTAAAACAGCTTTCTCCACACATTATGGTCACTACGAGTTTCTCGTTATGTCATTTGGTTTGACCAACGCGCCAGCTGATTTTATGGATCTGATGAATCGAGTGTGTCGGCCGATGTTGGATAAATTAGTTATTGTGTTTATATCTTGATTTATTCCAAGAGTGAGGAGGAGCATGCCGGTCACATTCGGGAGGTGTTGGAGACGTTGAGAAGGGAGAAACTGTATGCTAAATTCTCTAAATGCGTGTTCTGGTTGCGTGAAGTTTAGTTTTTGGGTCATGTAGTGAATCCCGAGGGGATTATGGTGGATCCTGCAAAGGTGGAGGCAGTGATGCAATGGAAGTCTACAAAGGCGCCATCCGAGATTTGTAGTTTCTTGGGATTGGCGGCCTACTATAAGAGATCCATTCAAGACTTCTCTAACATCGCTTCTCCACTTACCAAGTTGACCCGAAAGATGTGAAATTCGTATGGGGTCAAGCTCAAGAGAAGGCATTCGAGGAATTAAAGGCGAGGTTGACTCAAGCTCCTGTTCTGTCATTACTCGATAGAAGTGAAGATCTGGTGGTTTATTCTAATGCTTCCTACTCAGGGTTGGGGTATGTGTTAATGTAAAGGGGAAAAGTTATAGCCTATGCATCCTGACAGTTAAAGGTTCATGAGGTCAATTATCCTACTCATGACTTGGAGCTAGCAGTCGTGGTCTTTGCGTTAAAGATTTGGAGGCACTACCTTTACAGGACGAAGTGCACCATTTTCACTGACCAGAAGAGTCTGAAGTACTTCTTTGAGCAAAAAGATTTGAACATGAGGCAGAGGAGATGGTTGGAGCTTATAAAAGATTATGATTGCGAGATCCACTACCATCCGGGCAAAGCCAACGTGGTGGCAGATGCCCTTAGCCGAAAAGAGAGACCCGAGCCGATTCGGGTGAAAGCTTACCAGCTGATCCTAACCTTCGATGTGATGAAGAAAGTCAAAAAGTTTCAACAAGAGGCATTGAAAGAAGATCATCTTAGCTCCAAAAGAATGAGAGGTCTGGTTGCGAAATTGGGTGAAAACACACTTGGTGTTAGTACCCGATTTGGACGAATGTGGATTCCTCGTTTTGGCGATCTACGCATGAAGATCATGGACGGAGCTCATAAGACTCGATACTCTATTCATCCCGGTGCTACAAAGATGTACCAAGACATGAAGAAAGACTATTGGTGGTCGGGTATGAAGCGTGATGTGGTGGAGTATGTGAGTAAATGCCTTACACATTTGCAAGTGAAGGCCGAGCACCAAAAGCCGTATAGGAAGATCCAACCCTTGGATATACCGGAGTGGAAGTGGGAACATATCATAATGGACTTTATTACGAAGCAACCACATACCGCGTGAGGGTATGATGCCATAAGGGTGATAGTTGATCGTTTGACGAAGAGTGCTCACTTCCTACCGATTCGCGAGATGTATTCATCAGAGAGGTTGGCGGATCATTTCATCAAGGAGATCATAACTCGTCATGGTGTGCTGGTGTCTATTGAGTTTGATCGTGACACCCGGTTTACATCAAAATTTTGGAAGAAATTCCATGATGCAATGGGGATAAGGTTGCATATTAGCACGGCTTATAATCCCCAGACAGATGGTCAATTGGAAAGGACCATTCAGATGCTAGAGGATATGCTTCGTGCATGTGTCATCGATTTTGGAGGAAGTTGGGATGACCACTTAACCTTTGCTGAGTTCTAATATAATAATAGTTATCATGCCAGCATTGGTATGTCTCCTTATGAGATGCTATATGGTAGGAGATGTCGAACACCCATGCGTTGGGATGATATTGGTCGGAAAGAGTTAGGGAAAGTCAAGGTGATCGAGACTACGACACAGAAGTAGTATGCTGATAAACGACGTAGACCGATTGAGTTCCAAGTGAGTGATAGGGTTATGTTGAAAGTCTCACCTTGGAAGGGTATCATTCGGTTCAGAAAGCGGGGCAAGTTGAGCCCAAGATACATAGGGCCTTTTCGAATCATTGCTAGAGTAAGAGAGGTGGCCTATAGATTGGAGTTACCAGATGAGTTAAGTTGAATTCATCCGACAATCCACGTAGCTCATCTGAGGAAATGTTTGGCAGACGAAGACATGGTTGTACCACTGGAAGATATCGAGGTAGACTTTCGGCTCAACTATGTGGAGCAACCAGTGGTGATCATTGATCGTAAAGAGAAGAGGTTAAGGAATAAAGTGGTTCCTCTGGTGCATGTACAGTGGAAGCATAGAAAGGGATCTGAGTGTACATGGGAGACTGAAGAGGAGATGAGACAACATTACCCACGATTGTTTGAGGAATAACAGTTTTCGGGGACGAAACCTATATAAGGGGGATGGACTTGTAACACCCGGTTATTTTTTTAGAGTCAAAGAAAGAAGAAGAAAGTGAAGAGAAAGAAAGAAAAGATATGTTACCCAAGTTAAGGGGTAAAAAGTGTCAAAAAGGACAAAAGGTTTGAAAAAGTTGGTGTAAAGTGGGCATGGCCGCCCACTCTCTTATTGCAACACCCAAATCTTCGGACAATTAGAGAGAGAAAGTGCAGATTCGGATTTTGGAAGAGGAAAAAGTGCAAAAGTCGAATTCATTGTAAGAATTTGTGTTTTTAAGATGTTCTTAACTGGTTTCATCCTCAGTTGTGTGCTTATGTATGTTGTGAGTGTTCGGTTGTGTGTTTTTAGTGGGTTTTTAGGTGAGATCTTGTAGCAATCGGGAATTGAAGGAAGTCTAACCTGAAGAGGTTGCTAAGGTGAGTTCTAGAACCCCTCTTTTACATGTCTTAACTGATTTTGGGGCTAGAAATGCATGTATGAACTTTTTATAAAACTAGGGTTTATACCCGTATGTTTGAATGTGTGATTTTGGACTATAATCATGCTTGATGATGTTATGGTTGTGTTTCTAAGGCTTAGAATGCATGTATTAAGCTTAGAACATGATAGATAGTGTTTGGGGACCGAATTATGATGATAAGTGTGCCCTAGGCTGCTCATGCGCCCAAACAGTAGTTCATACGCCTAAGTTTAGAAAAAAACTGCTTAAGTGTTCCAATTGCGGATGAGCATTGACAAATGAGGATGAGAAAGTCGATGCGGAAGAGAAAGTCAATGCGGATGAGTAAGTCAAGGTGGATGAGAAAGTCAATGCGGATGAGTAAGGAAATGCGAATGAGTAAAGTCAATTTGGATGCACAAATGCGGATGAGCATTGACAAATGCGGATGAGTAAAGTCAATGCGGATGAGTAAAGTCAATACGGATGAAAAAATGCGGATGGGCATTGACAAATGCGGAGGAGTAAACTCAATGCGGATGAACCAATGTGGATGAGCATTGACAAATGCGGATGCGTAAAGTTAATGCGGATGAACAAATGCGGATGAGCATTGACAAATGCGATGAGTAAAGTCAATGCGGATGAACAAATGCGGATAAGCATTGACAAATGCGGATGAGTAATGTCAATGCGGATGAGCATTGACAAATCCGGATGAGTAAAGCCAATGCAGATGAACAAATGCGGATGAGTAAAAGAAATGCGGATGAACAAAAAGGAAATACAGATGAACACTTAGAATAGTTTATGACTTTTTGGGGAAAAAGTGAAATGTAGGCTTTGACTTTAGAGGTGCCCGGGGGTTCATGTAAGCTGACTTTTGAGGTCATAGATGATGTGTTGGGCGTTGTATGGTGATGTATGATTGATGCTTATGTATGATGGTATGTATGATGTATGTTATGTATGTTATGTATGTATGATGCCCTGTATGATGATGTTGACTGTGTATGTTGATGTTCCTTGCATTGTATGTTTATTTTCCCATGGCTTTATGTTGAATGTTAATGAATGAAATGAAAGTATTATGTAACGTAAAGTGGAAAATAATGAAAAGAGGAACATCATGAAAGAATGCGTGCATTAATGAACGAAGGAAAGTAAAATAAGTCTTGCAAGCCTTGTATGTGGAAATTCACCCAATGAAGGGTGTTAGTTCAACGGTGTGCGGGTTAGCTACCCCAGAAGGATGCACACCGGGGTCTGTCTTTATGACTGACCATTTGTATAGAAACTTTGTCGCTGACACTAAATACTATGGCTAGGCTGTTGTGCGCCATAACGGGGGGTCTAAGATAGACCTCAGCCCAGTATCTGCTTTATGCATGATGGTGGGTATAGCACATGACAATGGTATACCTGAATTTACCCTAGGTACTGTGGCTAGGATATTGTGTGCCATGACAGCGGGTCTATGATAGACCCTGGCCCGGTACCCGCTTTATGCATGACGATGGGGTAAAGTTCATGGTTTTTGATGGAATGAAAAGAAATAATGATGAATGTATGAATAAAAGTAAGAAAGCATGAACAAATGAAAGTTAATGAATGAATGATGAAGATAATAATAATATTATCTATGTTTACGTATGATGTGTGATCACATTCAAAAGTAAAGAACGGTTTAAATGAAAGTAAAGTATGTTTTACTTAAAACTAGAACTCACTCAGCAAAACTGACTTTTTATGATTTTTACTAGTTGGCAGGTAAAGTTGCTGAGGATGGCACGAGGCGGCTACTTGGCTCTTTTGGATGGCATTCTTTTGTTTAATGTTTTTGCATTGTAATGCGAACAAATGATATTGTGTAACGAATGTTGTATTATTGTGCAAAAACAGCTATAATGATAATGTTGTTTTTAATGTTTCCGTTGCAACGTTTATTTCAAGTTAATATACTTATATGTTTTATGTGCAAGGATTGAGAAGCTGTGAGCATCCCGAGAACGGGGCCTTACAATTCCCTTGTGTTCATCCGTATTTCTTATGTTCATCCGCATTTCTTATGTTCATCCGCATTTCTTTTTGTTCATCCGCATTTCTTCCAGTCGCATAACTTTCATCCGCATTTCCTCCAGTAGCATAACTTTCATCCGTATTTCTTCTTGCTCATCTGCATTTGCTAATGCGGATGAGTTAGACTCAAAGGTTCATCCATATTAGGAACACTTAAGCAGTTATTCTAAAACTTAGGTGCATGAGCCCTATTTGGGCGCATGAGCAGCCCCATTCGCACCTAAACATCATATTTCAGTCCCCAAACCTCACCTATTATGTTCTAAGCTTAAATCTTACATTCTAAGCCATACACAACCATATCATCATCAAACATGAACATAGCCCAAAATCAAACCCCACCCGCAACATACACACATAAATACATACGGGACAAAAACCCATTTAAATAAAAACATTCATACATGCATATCCAGCCGCAATATCAGTTAAAACATGTAAAAGAGGGGTTCTAGAACTCACCTTAGCAGCCTCTTCGGGTAAGACTTCCTTCAAAGCCCGATTGCTACAAGTTCTCACCTAGAAACCCACTAAAATACAAACCCGAACACACACGAACACACATAAGCATACAACCAAGGATAAAACCAATTAAGAAAACCATAAACACACGAATTCTTACCTTCAATTCAAACTTCTGCTCTTGTTCTTCTTCAAACCGAGAGCGCTGCACTTTCTCTCTCAAAAATCCTGAATGAAAAGGTGTAGGCAGACAACATGGGCGGCCATCACCTTTTACACCCACTTTTTCAAACATTTTGTCCTTTTGACACTTTTTACCCCTCAAGTTGGGTAAAATATATTTTCTTTCTTTTTCATCATTTTATTCTTCTTTCTTTGTCTTTTATAAATAACCGGGTGTTACAAGTCCACCCCCTTATTTAGGTTTCGTCCCCGAAACCTGTTATTCCTCAAACAATCGTGGGTAATGCTATCTCATCTTTTCTTCAATCTCCCACGTAGACTCAGATCCCTTTCTTTACTTCCATTGTACACGCACCAGAGGAACCACTTTATTCCTTAACCTCTTCTCTTTACGATCAATGATCGCCACTGGTTGCTCCACATAATTGAATCGTTCGTCTACTTCGATATCTTCTAGTGGGACAACCATGTCTTCGTTTGCCAAACATTTCCTCAGATGAGAAACGTGGAATGTCGGATGAATTCCACATAACTCATCTGGTAACTCCAATCTATAGGCCACCTCTCCTACTCTAGCAATGATTCGAAAAGGGCCTATGTATTTCGGGCTCAACTTGCCCCGCTTTATGAACCGAATGATACCCTTCCAAGGTGAGACTTTCAACATAACCCTGTCACCCACCTGGAACTCAATCGGAATACGTCGTTTATCAGCATACGAGTTCTATCTATCTTTGGCTGCCTTTATGAAAACTTTGATCTTTTCAAGCTTCTCAGTCGTAGCCTTGATCACCTCGACGCTCCCTAACTCTTTCTGACCAATATCACCCTAACACATGGGTGTTTGGCATCTCCTACCGTATAGCATCTCATAAGGAGGCATACCAATGCTGTCATGATAACTGTTGTTATATGAGAACTCAGCTAGCAGTAAGTGGTCATCCCAATTTCCTCGAAAATCAGTGACGCATGCCCGAAGCATATCTTCCAACATCTGAATCATCCTCTCCAAATAACCATCCGTTTGAGGACGATAAGTAGTACTAATATGAATCCTCATCCCCATCGTATCGTGGAATTTCTTCCAAAATTTAGATGTAAACTGGGTGTCACGATCTGACATAATAGACACCGGCACACCATGATGTGTTAAATCTCCTTAATGAAAAGATCAGCCAACCTCTCGGATGAATATGTCTCGCGGATCGGTAGAAAATGAGCACTATTCGTTAAACGATCAACTATCACCCATATAGCATCATACCCTCGCGTAGTACGTGGTAGCTTCGTAACGAAATCCATGGTGATATGTTCCCACTTCTACTTCGGTATATCCAAAGGTTTGATCTTCCATACAACATTTGGTGCTCGGCCTTCACTTGTAAACAAGTAAGGCATTTACTCACATACTCCACCATATCACGCTTCATACCCATACAATAATCTTTCTTCATGACTTGGTACATCTTTGTAGCATCAAGATGAATAGAGTACCTAGTCTTATGAGCTTCATCCATAATCTTAACACGCAGATTCCCATATCGAGGAATCCATATTTGTCCGAATCGGGTCTTAACACCAAGTGTGTTTTCACCCAATTCTGCGACTAGACCTTTCATTCTTTCAGAGTTAAGATGATCTTCTTTCAATGCCTTATCCTGAAACTCCTTAACTTTCTTCATCACATCCAAGGTCATGATCAACCTGTAGGCTTTCACCCGAATCGGCTCAGGTCTCTCCTTTCGGCTAAGGGCATCCGCCACCACGTTGGCTTTGCCCGGATGGTAATGGATCTCACAATCATAGTCTTTTATAAGCTCCAACCATCTCCTCTGCCTCATGTTCAAATCTTTCTGCTGAAAGAAGTACTTCAGGCTCTTGTGGTCGGTGAATATGGTGCACTTCGTCCCGTAAAGGTAATGCCTCCAAATCTTTAATGCAAAGATCACGGTTGCTAGCTCCAAGTCATGAGTAGGATAATTGACCTCAAGAACCTTCAACTGTCGGGATGCATAGGCTATAACTTTTCCTCTCTACATTAACACACACCCCAACCCTGAGTAGGAAGCATCAGAATAAACCACCAGATCTTCACTTCCATCGGGTAATGACAAAACAGGAGCTTGAGTCAATCTCGCCTTTAACTCCTTAAATGACTCCTCTTGAGCTTGACCCCAAACAAACTTTACATCCTTACGGGTCAACTTGGTTAGTGGAGAAGCGATCTTAGAGAAGTCTTGAATGAATCTTCTATAATAGCCCGCTAAACCCAAGAAACTATGAATCTCGGATGGCGTCTTTGGAGACTTTCATTGCATCATCGTCTCCACCTTTTCTCGATCCACCATAATCCCCTCGGAATTCACTACATGACCCAAAAACTAAACTTCCCGCAACCAGAACACGCACTTGGAGAATTTAGCATACAGTTTCTCCCTTCTTAACATCTCCAACACCTCCCGAATGTGACCGACATGCTCCTCCTCACTCTTAGGATAAATCAAGATATTATCAATAAACACAATCACGGATTTATCCAACATCGGCCGACACACTCGATTCATCAGATCCATAAAAGCAGCTGGTTCGTTGGTCAAGCCAAATGACATAACGAGAAACTCGTAGTGACCATAACGCGTGCGGAAAGCTGTTTTAGGGATATCCAGTTCTTTCACCTTTAATTTATGGTAGCTCGATCGAATATCTATCCTTGAGAACCAACTGGCACCTTGAAGCTCATCAAACAATCATCAATTCTCGGTAAGGGTATCGGTTCTTTATCGTCAACTTATTCAACTCACGGTAGTCAATACACATCCTTATACTACCATCTTTCTTTTTCACAAATAAGACCGGAGCACCCCAAGGAGAGATACTCGGTCTAATAAACCCCATATCAAGCAGCTCTTGCAATTGCTCTATCAACTCTTTCATCTCAGTCGGAGCCAACCAATACGGTGCTTTGGCAACAGGTTGGGCACCCGGTATCAGATCAATCTGAAACTCGATCTCGCGGTTTGGTGGCACTCCTGGTAAGTCTTCGGGAAATGCATCTAGAAAGTCATACGCCACCGGTACGTCGATCAGTTGTGGTGTTGGCGTATCCACATCTTTCACGTAGGCCAAGTGTTAGGACTGTGTACGTACTGAGTACTAACTGATAATACGTGTATACCTAATCAAATAGTGCGGAATCCTATTTTATTGGCGATCCAATCAGTGAGAACGCAGTTTCGATCAATCTAAAGATTAAGTAAACGTTATGAACGATTAGAACACGATCAACTGCGAACTATGAAGTTGGAACAGGTTCTCTAGAGTCTCTAGACGGCTAGGGTACGTATATGAGTTGAAATTCTTGAAGTGTTACGTTTTCCACGAATTAGGTGGTATTTATAGGTTAGGGTTTGTCAATCGAACAACTAAACCATTAGCATGGTTTAGTCATGCGACTGAATCATACGATTGGCCCATACGCACGACTAAATGTTCAGTCGTGCGACTGAGCCAATCTTATGTCTCAATCGTGCGACTGATACAGTCTCCTAGTTCAGTCGTGTGACTCGTCCATTAGCATGAAGTGTTCATGCATATGGTCCATTCGCATGAAGACCTCATACGATTAAGTTTAAACAAATTTCTCAATCATTCTTGACTAAGAACTATGTAAACAATCACAAACCTATATAGTTAGTTCAATATGTGTTATTACACAATATTCATTGAAACATTTAAACATTATAAGCATCAATCACATATTGCATTTCATTCAACTCATTCATTACATATATGTAAGACATGAAAGACATTTTACATTAAGCTCCTAAACTATGTATATATGTATCAACACCAAATAGGTGCTACATCCACGCCTTATGCACTTTCCCGCCACCACCATCGAAATCACCTTCGGGATTGTAGTGACTCGATCACCATAAACCGTCACCAAACTCCCGTTAGACGCTGTCAAACGAATCATCTTCTTGCGACACACAATGTTCGCCTCGTAGTTCGCCAACCAATCCATTCCCAGGACTGCGTCAAACCCGCCTAAGGTCATCACGAATGGTCTAACAGGAAACTCGTGACCTTCTTATTCCACATCACAACCTTCGATCATCTCAGAAATCTTGGTAGACTTACCTATGGTAGTTTCTACATCAAAGGGCGCATCTACACTCCTACTACTAACAGGTAGTTTAGCACAGAAAGTAGAAGAAATAAAATTTTACTAGCACCAGAATCAAATAACACAGACGCTAAAGTTTGGTTTACTAAAAACGTACCTGACACAACATCAGGGTCCGTCCTAGCCTCCTTATGCGTCATCATAAACGGTCTGGCGCTCACCCTCGGTCCTTCTCCTCTAGTCTTTTTCACCCCAGAACCCTTAACCCTCGGCATCTTACAGTCTCTACTCAAGTGACTCTCCCTACCACAGTTAAAACATCTGCCCGCACGACAGTCCTTTGCTATATGTCCTGTCCTCCCACACTTGAAGCATAAGTTCGATCCCAACCTACATTCTCCAATATGCTCCTTTCCACATCTACCACACTTCTTCAACCCAGCACCAGATGTGACCACACGGTGGTCATCTACCCGTTCCTTCTTGTTACTTGTCGGGACACCACCCCGACCAAACATTTTTCCATTCCAATTCCGTTCACCACCACCTTTATTGCTGCCTTCAGTCACTACCACAGTTCTTTCATCATGCAATCTCCCTGCCAAATCAACCGCCAACCTAAACGTGCTCGGTCAGGCAACGATCATGTGCCTACAGATATCCGCTGGCAAACCTTGAATGTACCTCTTAATCTTTCGTGACAAAGGCGTCACTTGGTCCGGCACCAGACGTGCCATCTCATTGAATTTAGTGGTGTATTGTTGATGTGTCATGGTTCCCGCCTCCAGCTACAGGAATTCCATTTCCACCTTATCTATTTCCCTGTGAGGAGAGAACTCCTCAATCACCAACTTTTTCAACTCAGACCACCTCATTCTCCAAATTGCCCGACTACCCTCGGCTTGGACTATATTGTCCCACCAACATAGATCTGAGTCCAAAAACGAGTGGGCAGCAAATTTCACCTTCTGGTCTTCTCGGCACTCACTGATATTCAGAAGAGCTTCCATTTCCCTCACCCATCGGAGAGCGGCAACAGCAGTGCCATTACCATCAAAAGTAGGGGGCTTACACCTTTGAAATGCCCCATAGTTACAGCCTCGTGCTGCCTCCAGCGCAGGCTCTTCTTTTTCCTCCTCTTCATCATCAGAGAGAACCGTTTCAGGCTCCGGTTGCTCCCGTCCTCCTGAGGACCTATTTCTCTCTTTTCTCTCTCCTTTGCGTATAACCTTAATCACTTCACTCACTACAGATGGTAAGATCGTCTGCATGACTTGATGCACTTCTTCAACAACAACCTCCTTTACTGAGGCTTTCAAATTAGCACTCTCATCTCCGCCCTCAGGATGAGGGCTCTCGGGTTCTTCATGAACCACCTTTTCAGCTCTAGGCCTTCTTCTCGTAGCCCGTGGTTCAGCACCATGACCTCCTCCATAAGAAGCTTTAGATGATCTACCACTGGCCATCCTCTAACACACTGAAAGATTTAAACACCAACACGGTCATTCAAGGGAATGGCTTAGTTTATGTCAAGTATAGTAAGTCCCTAATTACAATGGCCAGTTATGAATAACCACTTACTTTACTCTTCATACCCCGAGCATTACCTATCTTGACTACATCAGTATCTAATACAAGCAACACATAAACCACATAACATGTGCACATAATACTGGTTAACATTAAGAAAATACCTTATGGCACGTAGCTACTCGGATTGTCCCCTTCCATCCCATTTTCAGTTTAAGTTAAGGTTTATTTTGTAAATTTACCCGTTTCACTTAAACTTTGGCTCTGATACCAACTTGTAAGGCCCCGTTCCCAAGACTCTTACAGTTGGATCCTCATCGCACATAAAATATATAATTACATTTGCCTTATGAAAATATTGCAGCGGAAACATTCAAAATGACATCTCATTCTATTATAAAACTTTTGCCAAATAATACATCATTAATTAGTTACTAAATTTATTGTTGCAGTAGATCACAAAACCAATAAATAAATGGATGCTATCTTAAAAGAGCTGAGTAGCCACCTGGTGCCATCCTCAACAATCATTACCTGCCAATGGGAAACACATCAAAGTTAGCGTTGCTGAGTGAGTTCTAGTTTTATAAAATTAAACATACTCTTCTTTCATTAAAACTGTTCTTTTCTTTCATGTGATCATACATCATACGTACACATAGATAATGCCATTATTATCTTCTTTAATCTTTCATGCTTTCATTCATTCATCGTTACTTCATTCTTTTCCTTCCACCATAAACTTTACCCAGCTATTCCCTGATACTAGACCTAAGTCTAACATTGACCAGCTATAACGGTGCATCGCACCTCTGGTCACAGTACCTAGGGTAGAGTTTAGGTGTACCACTACTATGTGCAATACCCAGCTAGTCCTGGTACTAGACCTAGGTCTATCATAGACCAGCTATAACGGTGCATCGCACCTCTGATCGCAGTACCTAGGGTATGCAACAATAGGGCTATACAAATGGTTAATCACAAAGAAAGACCCCGATGTGCATCCTCCCGGGGTAACGAACCCGCACATCGTTTGGCTAACACCTTTTAATGGCGTGTCCCGACATACTATGCTTGCAAGACTTTCTTTACTTTCTTCATTCATTAATGCATGCTTTCTTACTCCATGTTCTCTTTTCTTTAGATAACATACATCATAATAAGGAACATAACATACATAATCATTAGCATCATACAAGGCAACATCATACATACATAACATGCATAATCATGCAACATCATCATCATCATGCCCAACATGCTCTCTAAGGCCTCAACTGTCATCTTACATGCTCTTATGGGAACCTTTACGTAAAAACTTACATCTGCACTTTCCCCCGAAAGTCAGAAGTTAAACTACACTTCTCCTCGGGTGCAACAGCCCTATTCGTCCGTATGGACACCCTTCAGTCGCATGGCCTCCATGCGACTGAATCATCATGCGAATGAACCAATGCGGATGAACACTTATGCGAATAAACATCCAATCGTGCAAATGGATTTAATGCGGATGGACCTTATGCGAATGGAAGTAATGCGGATGAGCACTCAT
>BJCM01264850.1:0-10308 GCA_018326385.1 Flaveria bidentis
GACCGTTAGGTTTATATATCAAATGGATTTAAGACAAAGTGAATAAAAGAGGATAAACTTTGAAATCCGGATGTCGATCCCACCTCTACAAAATTAGTTTGTTTTTTGCTCAAAAAGTAGTTTTCTTGGAAGTCGAAAATCTTCCGAAAGGTAATTTGTATTTGGAAGTTTTCATAAAAAGCTTTCGAAGCCAAAATGACTTCGGAAGATATTCCTAAGAATTTTGAGAATTTTGCTTTGGAAGAGAATTAAGACTTGAATGCTTTATTCAGTTAAGAACGAAGCTTCTGAGAGTTAATTTGCTTCAGAAGAAAATTGTCCTTGAAAACATACAAGTGTTTAAGAAAAGATTTAAGCTTTGGACGACATTTCAGAGATTTATTCCGAAGGCAATTTTATGTAGACAGTTGTTTGTTTTAAAGGCATAAATTTCTTTCAAAGATAAATACATATAAGAGGATCAATATTTCAAAAGTCTAAAGAATGTCTTCTAAAGAGATTTTCATCCAGAGAAAACAAGAGCTTATAAAGGTGATAAAATAGACAAAATAGGACACACATATTTAAGAAATAATATAAATTAGTTTTAAGAAAAAGCTACTTAAAGTTAATCATCCCAATAGCTGATATAGGATATTTAAATCTCTACTCATCAAAGGCTTTGGTGAACAAATCAACATATTGTTCATTTGTGTTAATCTTGACTGGTTTAGTTAATCTTTTTTCAAAATTATCTCTAATCAAATGATATCTGATATTGATATATTTTGTCCTTGAGTGTTGCACATGATTCTTTGTGATAGAGATAGCACTATTGTTGTCTATGTGGATGGGAGTCTCCTTGAAGTTGAATCCATAGTCTAGCATCTAATTTTGAATCCAAAGCACTTGAGCCCAAGCAATGTATTCAACCTCGGTAGTTGATGTAGATACACAAGATTGTTTCTTACATTGCCAAGAGAATATCTTTCCACCAAGAAATTGACATCCACCTGATGTAGACTTTGCAGTCATGTTAGAGCCACCATAGTCACTATCTGTATAAGCATATAGATTGAAATCAAAGTTCTTTGGATACCAAAGCCTAAGTGATGGAGCACCTTTGAGATATCTTAGAATTCTTTTGAAAGTGATTAGGTGTGACATCTTAGGGTTGGCTTGATATCTTGCATAAATACATGTAGCAAACATGATATCAGGCTTGCTAGTAGTCAGGTACATAAGTGACCCAATCATTTCCCTAAAGAGATGCTCATCAACACACTCCCCCTCAAGATCAGGTCCAAGGGAATGGTTTTTGGCTATGGGTGTCTTAGCAACCTTACAATCAGCCATGTTGAATCTTTTAATTATGTCTTGAACATACTTTGACTGACTTATAAAGATTCCATTGTCAACTTGCTTCACTTGAATTCCTAGAAAGAAATTGGGTTCCCGCATGGCACTCATTTCAAACCTGCCTTTCATCAGCGTATCAAAGTCCTTGCAGAGCTTTGAATTAGTTGAACCAAAGATAATGTCATCCACATATACTTGAACTAGCATTATGTCATTTCCTGTTCCTTTGATGAAGAGAGTTCCATCAATAGTACCCCTCTTGTAGCCATGCTGACAGAGATACTGTGATAGAGTCTCATACAGCTTTCTTGGTGCTTGGTGCAGCCCATAAAGAGCTTTATCAAGCCTGCAGACATAATCAGGATGATCAGGATTTGCAAACCTAGGTGGTTGTCTGACATACACCTCTTCATCAATCACCCCATAAAGAAAAGCACACATGACATCAAGTTGGTAGACCTTTAAGTTCTTGGATGTAGTAAAAGCTAGGAATATCCTGACAGCTTCAAGTCTTGCTACAGGAGCAAAGACATCTGTGTAGTCAATTCCTTCTTCTTGAGTATACCCTTGAACAACCAGTCTTGCCTTGTTCTTGATGACAAGTCCTCTATCATCCTTTTTATTCCTGAACACCCATTTGGTCCCTATAGTAGTCTTCTCTTGAGGAAGAGGACATAGGTTCCAAACCTTTTGCCTTTTGAATTAAAGCAGCTCCTCTTGCATAACCTCAACCCAACTTCCATCCTTTAGAGCCTCATCAATTTTCTTTGGCCCTATCTGGGACAAGAAACAAGAGTGAAGACAAACATTTGCATCATGGGTTTGTCCTCTTATTCTTACCCATGTAACAACATCTCCAATGCTATTTGTGGAAGGGTGAGACTTGTGGATCCTTAGCTAAGGGATCACAAGAAGTTGCTTAGATAGATCTAAATTAGACAAATTTAGATCTGACAATAAGAATTCACCCTCCACATTAGCACACTTATCAAGATTAACTTGATCCAATGAGTGTGTGACATCATTGATGTTGTCATCAATGGAGTGATTATCAGCATCAAGAAATTCCTGATCACTGTCACCACCACCATGCTCTCCAACAGCTAAAGCTCCTTCTTTTGAGTTGTGTGCCTCTAGGCTAGAATTTGAAGACACCGCAAAAGTATCATCAGGACTTGTCGTTGATGTGCTGGTAAAAGCTTCATTTGTAGGATTGGTTACCACTGGAACTATAGATGTGTAGCTTGAAGGTCTTCTTAGCTCAAATCTTAGATCAGGATCACCTGTAGGTAATATATCTGTAGAACCTGAAACATGCTCACAAGATTTGTTAAAACAGTTGGTTACTAAATCAAGATCAAATAGCCAATCCGGACCAGAACCTTTCACACTGGGAGTGTGCTTATTGAAAGTCACATTGGCTAACTCCTTAACTATTCTAGTTTTAAGATTGTATACTCTATAAGCCTTAGCTTGGGAAGAGTATCCAATAAAGTGTCCATCATCTGATTTCTCAACAAACTTGGCAATTTAATATTTGGTATTCAAGATGGTGCAAGGACATCCAAATGACCTGAGAAAACAAATGAAAGGTTTACTCTTATGCCAAAGTTCATAAGGAGTCTTACCATGAGTCTTAACCACTAAAACTCTATTTTGCACATAGCAAGAAGTGTTGACTGCCTCTGCCCAGAAGGTGATGGGCAGTTTAGAGTCAGACAACATAGTTCTTGCAGCTTCAATAAGTGTCCTGTTTCTCCTCTCAATAACACCATTTTGCAGAGGAGTCCTGGGAGCACTATATTGTCTTGTAATACCCTTTTCATCACAAAATGCATCAAGGATTTGGTTCTTGAATTCAATTCCTTGATCACATCTTATGGTCTTGACCTTGTGATCACATTGATTCTCAGTTCTTAAGATGAAATTCTTCAGAATTTCAGGGGTCTCATCCTTAGTTTTAAGAAAGTAGACCCAAGTGAATCCTGCAAAGTCATCTGTGATCTCCAAACCAAAAGAGGTCCTTCCTAGACTCATTACACTGGTGGGGCCAAAGAGATCCATATGTGATAAGTGTAGGGTATTAGTGATGGAATTTCTTTCCTTTGGAGTGTGAGATACCTTGTGTTGTTTCCCTTTCTGGCATGCAACATAGTGATCATCACTTGTAAACTCTTTCTTTGGTATTCCACTTACCAAATCATTCTTAATCAATGTATTCATGTTTTTAAAGTTTACATGGCACATTCTTTTATATTAGAGGAAAGACTCATCATTTTTTTCTTTAGATAGAAAGCATGAAACTTCTCCAAAGAGAGATGTTGCTTGCAAATCCATCTTGTACATATTCCTTTTCCCAGGGACTCTGAGCAGGATATGCTCATGAGTAATGACCATCCCGGGCCTGAGAACAATGCACTCCTGCTTAATGAAAAGCATGTTATGACTCTGATCACAAAATTGGGATACACTCAGAAGATTATACCCAAGCTCCTTAACAAAGTTTACCTTCTTAATGCAGAGCTTACCATTTGTGACCTTGCCCCATCCTGTAATATAACCCCCTATATCTCCTCCAAAAGCAACTGGTCCTCTATTAATTCTTTCAAACTTTTGGAATAGTGATCTATTCCCTGTGATGTGCCTGGAACAGCCACTGTCAATATCCATACATTCTTGCTTGTCTAGAGCTGTTCCCGCATATAAGAGATGGTTAGTTACATTTGGAAACCCAAGCCTCATTGGTCTTCGGCTCATCAAAAGAAGTTGAAGACAATGCAAAAGTAATTGATCCTATACTCATGCTAGAAGGATCATTTGCTTAAGTTGATGAAGAACTCTCATCCACTTGGTCTTTCTTTGACTTCCACACCACCTTTGGAAGCTTAGACTTGACCTTCAATACTTTGGAAGTTTTACTAACTTCGGAAGTTTTGATGACTGGGCATTCGGAAGATCTTGCTTTCACTGCAGCAGGCTTCAGTACTTCGGAAGTATTCCTTCCTTTCGAGACCAAAGTTTCTTCTGAAGGCAAGTTTTCACTTGTCTTCTTCTTCATTTTGGAGCTTCCAAAGGAAAAAGATCTTCCATCCAAAGCTTGATTCTTCTTCTCCAAACTCTTAGAAGTTTCTTTCTTTGTGATGTAGAGAGTATTTTTGGATTGTAAACAAAATCGTTAGAAAGGTGAGAGGTACTCCCACACATAACATAGTCCATTTTCTTCTTTCTAGGAGTCTTCTTCTGTGAACAAGGCCGAACTTGATCACTTTCACTCTCCATCTTCATCTTCTCAGATGATGTGGCAATTCTTGTGGGGTTAGAACTACCTTTGGAGCTTGATGGTTCATGTTGTACATTAGTGGTGCATAACTTCTTGATGATGGGATGATTTGGACATGAACTAGAACTCTTGTTGTTGGAGTTCAAGTTTGTGTCCTCAGCTTTAACCACTTCAAATCCTGCAGAAATAAAGACTTGTTTCTATGCAGTGTTGAAGGTGGCCTTGATCTCTTGGGCCTTCTTGGACTTTCTTTTGGCCTTTCTGATCAAGTTCTTTCTCTTAGACTTGGTCATCCCAACAGCTTTCCTCTCCTCAAAGGGGTGGTGACCCTTCTTAGAATGTTCTTCTTCACTATTCTCAGAGCCCTTCTTCACTATCTCCTCTTCATCCTCTTTAGTCAAATGGTCTATGAAGGAAAGCTCATCTTAACAAGTTCCATACCTAAGAGATCTTACAGACAAGATTGTGTGTGGAGGAGCTATCTTACAAGATCCTGCTTATTTTGATAACAAACTTTTGCATGAAAGGACGAGGATATCATGATTTTAAGGGGCCTTCTTCAAGAAAACATTTTCTGCCCTAGCTTTGCTGATCACAAGCTTAGCCTTGCATTCAGTTAACTTAGTGATGAGGTCTTCGATCTGAGTCTTATAATTGGTGTGCTCATGTTTAAGAACTGAAATGGTTTTCTCTAAGTCCTCTATCTTTAACTTATAGTCATTTTCAGCTCTTTTAAAATCAACTTTTAAGATATTCAAGGACTCAAGATCAGATCTCATTTTTAGGTTATAGGACCTGTATCTATTAACTTTAGCAATACATTCAGGAGTGCAAAGATGTTCCAATACCTTGGCTTCATTGTGGTCAGCCATGAGTGCTTGGTTTTGAGATGCATCTTCCACCTGAAAGCTCCAGTCAAAGCCTCCTTCTTCAATAGCAACCGCAGCTTGCTGCTTTGGCTTCTTATTCTGGGGAGCTCTCTCAGTGTAGATTGGTCTGGCTTGAGTCTAGCCACCATTTGTTCTTGGTGCCTTACACACTCTAGCAAAGTGTCCCATCTGGTTATAGTTGTAACATTTTACCTTGCTTTTATCTTGCCCAAACTTTCCACTAGCTGCATTGCTAGGAAACTTCCTCCTTGTCCTCTTGTAGAACTTCTTGGCTCTATGAGTGAGAAGAGTTATTTGCTGAACTATCTCCATATACTCCAGATCATCTGGATTGATACAAACCTAGTCTTAAAGGGTGAGGAGAAAGTTGCTTGTGGATTCATCAGTAGAAACAAAAACCTGAGAAAAACTTGTCCCTTGGAAGAGACTTCCTTGAGTGTAGCTTTCTTTCGGGGTCTCTAGGAAGGTGATGAATGGACCCTTTTGTGAGTTGTCAGGGTAGCATATGAGATAATGTTATGGCTCATTGCTTTTCTTTTTAACCATATGGAGGGCTAAACTCAGTTGATTGCTAGAGTTACCAGATGAGTTTTGCATATTCGTCTCCATCTGGTATCCACTAAACTCTATAAGAGTAAGAGTCTTAAGATTCTCAGTCCTCTTGATAACAACATAGTAATGTGTCCAATGCTAGGAAGAGAGGACATAAACTTCCTCATAATGTCCTTGTTCTCAAGAGTTACTCCAACATCCATTAGAGTATCCACAATCTCAACATACGAAGTATTGTTGAGTCTTGGTTTCACCTACATTGAAGGTGAAGTTTTCAAACTGCTGTTTGAGGAGATCGTTCTTGTTCTCCTTTGATTCATTAGATCCCTCATACATAAGCTTTAGCGCTTCCTATAGTTGCTTGGAAGTCTTGCATTTCTTGAAGCCTTTGGATGGAGTTTGGAAGAGCAGTTTGAAGGGCTATCATGGC
This sequence comes from Flaveria bidentis, assembly GCA_018326385.1. Taxonomy (NCBI): domain Eukaryota; kingdom Viridiplantae; phylum Streptophyta; class Magnoliopsida; order Asterales; family Asteraceae; genus Flaveria; species Flaveria bidentis. Next base: position 6,491 of record BJCM01264850.1, read on the forward strand.
CTTTTGATCAATCTCTATTCTCTTCCTGTCTTCATCAGAGAAATCAGCCACAACCTTTGGAATCATAACACCACTTGCAACAGAAGAGGTGCTTGGTATGTAAGGTCCTTTAACAACAGAGTCCCAACTTGATAAAGCCTTCCATTTGTTGACACCAAGTATCAAAGTCTTCATTAGTGATTAGTGCAGACTTCGTCATAGTTCTAGTTTCCATATCAACCTTAGTGATAGCTGCCATTTGAGTTGTTAAGTATTTTGTGTGTTTGAGGGATCTTAAGATGGTGAAATCTTATATCAAGAGCCTGAAAGAGCTCTGATACCAAATGAAGGACCGTTAGAAGGGTAAATGCACTATACAACACAATTTGAGGAGAGTTCTTTAGAACACTTAACAGATCAAATAAGGACCTGGTTAAATAGAATAAAAGATGCTAAGAACACAAGTAAAAGAGAGACAAAACAAGATAGCAAACAACACAAGTATTTGGGTTTCAAAAATGCTGCATATTGCTTCTCAAGTTCTATTACAAAGTGTTACAAAGCATAACGGAAAAGTTACAAGTACTTGAGATACATATACTACATCCTATAGCCGACCATACTTTGAAGGCCAGCTGGATACATAAGACTAGACAACAAAATCAAATGTAGAGTCAAAAGGCAGATTGCCTTTTGACTAGTGACTATGACATGCCATAGCTCATATCCTAATATATTACAAAAAAGGATTAAGTACATAAAGTAGAAAGCTTAGACTTAAGACCTCAATGTATAGTTACCAAAAGCATGGACCTTTTCACCAACTCATGAAATTGGTGAGTCAAACAGAGTTGTAGTGGAAGGTGGTCCAGCTTTATGGTAAAGTACATCAGATAAAAGCTTGTTCATAAAAGTTTTTAGAAGTAATTTGTCTTTACTCTTTGGCTTCGGAAGACTTTGTCTTGAAGCTTCAGAAGACTTCACTTTTGGCTTCAGAAGATGTTGGTCTTGGCTTCGGAATATTTTACACTTAGAATATTTCTAGTGCAAGGTGTAAGACTTCCGAAGCATTTCTACTTTATTTCTTTGGTGCATGCATACATAGAAACTTTGGATGTTTTGGCTGTATCAGACTTATTAGAATCCTTACAAAAGTAATCAGAAAAATTTCTTTCTATAGTTGCCTTAAAAAACTTCAAGGTGATTCATATGGATGTCAAGAGTGTATTTCTCTATGGGAAGATAGATGAAGAAGTTTATATCTAACAACCACCTAGGTTTAAAAATCTTAAGTATGTAGATTATGTTTGCAAACTTGATAAAGCTCTCTAAGGGCTTCATCAAATCATATGAGACACTCTTTACCTTTCTTCTGAGAAATGGATACACCAGAAGATCCATAAACAAAACTATCTTGATCAAGAAAGTTGATTTGGATATTATTTTGGTACAAGTATATGTGGATGACATTATAATTAGTTCAACAAATGAAAGATTATGTACGGACTTTGAGAGTCTTATGAAGTTTAAGTTTAAGATGAGTTCAATGGGACAACTCACCTTCTTCTTGGGACCCCAAGTGAAGCAAACGCACGGTGAAATCTTCATAAATAAATGCAAGTATGATTAAGACATTTTTTCAAGCTACTAATACAAAAGCTGCCAAAATCCCTATATGCAAAACATGTTCCTTAACTCCTTCTATTGAAGGGAAAGTAGTTAATCAACAACAATATAGAGCCATTATAAGATATCTCATGTACCTTACAACAAGCAAGCCACATATTATGGAACCCTAAGAGTGCCGACTTGTAACATCCCATTTTCTTTTAAATAAAATATTCGAAATATATTTTAAATAGTGTTTAACGAGTAAGTTTTGTGTTAGATTACTATTGAATTAAGTAATGTTTAAATGAGTGTTGATGTTGTTAAATAATATGTTCCAATCAAAATAATATGAAATTGTATGACCATTATAAGAACGTTTAATAATATAAATTTTTATTTTAAGATATGACTAATAATAATATGTTTATGTACGTTGATAAAAAAACTGTTGTTAAATAAAATATATTTTGTAATCATAAAATAACATGATATTTTGGAATACAATGAATAAACAAATGAAAATATTCAAAACTTTCCTGTGAAGAAATGAAATTTGGTATTTTTGGATATGTTTCGAATAAAAAAATAGGTTATTAAAAGAACCTTCATGATTATCACTGGTTCAAAGGTGGCATATATATATGTTCAAGAAACATATAAAGATCAAACCAATACATGTTTAAGAACAATAGGAATAGGATTTGGAGCAAGAAAGCATAAGAGTTTTGTATTTTAAAAACGGGTTCGACCCTAATAGATACGGGTTATCTTTTCACTCAAGTTAGTGATACCAGGAGGTAAGTACACTGATCCGTAACTAAATATTGTTACATGTTTAATTATATGTTATATGTTTTATTATTTATAAGTTTGTATGAATTATGTGGAGATGAAACATGTTTAAATACATGTGAAATATTTTCATTAATTATGATAAACATGATTATGGGAGAAATAATTTATATGATTATGGGTCCAAGTACGTGTATTTATAGTTTAAAATGGAGTAAAATATATGTAAGGATTTCGGGTGTTGAAATCCCAAGGGATTCGGGTGTTGAACTCCACATATGTAAAAAAGGGGAGTTAAATATATGTAAGTGTAGAGAATGTATGAAGAGGCTGATGCAACCCAAACATCCAAAGTCTATCCTGCATGCTGCACAAGTGCATTGAAGAAGAATGCTTAGGAAGTTTCACACAAGCAACATAAATATTCTAAGTGTGAAATCTTCCGAAGCCAAGACCAATATCTTCTGAAGCCATAGATGAAGTCTTCCAAAGCTTCAGAGATAAAGTCTTCCGAAGCCTCAACTCATGAAGACAAATTTCTTCCGAAGACTTTTAACACATGCTTTATTTGATGTATTGTTCCATAAAGCTGGACACCTTTCCGCTACATCTCTGTAATGTCACCAACTTACATGAGTTGGTGAAAAGGTCCATTCTTTTGGTAACTGTACATTGAGGTCTTGAGTCTGTAAACTTTCTACTTCATGTACTTTATCCTTTTTGTAATAGATAAGGATGTGAGCTATGGCATGTCATAGTCACTAGTCAAAAGGCAATCTGCCATTTGAATCTACAATTGATTTTGTTTGTGTCTAGTCAATTGTATCCAGCTGGCATTCAAAGTATAGCTGGTTGTAGAATGTAGTATAAGTATTCCTTGTTCATGTATCTTTCCTTTATGCTTTTTAAGACTTGTAATAGAACTTGAGAAAGCAATATACTACATCTTTGAAAACTAAACACTTGTGTTCTCTTGTTCTGTCTCTTACTTATTACTTGTGTTCTTAGTGTCATACTTGTGGTTAATCCAGTCTTATTGTTTGATTAAGTTTGGTTAATCTCCTCTTTGTGTTGTTGTGTTGTAAGTGACCCCCTTCACTGGTCCTGCATTTGGTATCAGAGCTTTTCAAGCTCTTGATATAAGATCTTACCTTAAGATGCCTCACACACACAAAAACTAAACTTTTCAAATGGCAGCCATTTCCAAGACTGATATGGAAACTGGAACCATGAACAAGTCCCCACTGATCACTCTTGATGACTTTGATACCTAGTGCCTGAGAATGGAAGGTTTCATCAGGTCTCTAGACTCAAGAATATGGGAGTATGTTGAGAATGAACCTTTCATACCTAGCACCCCCTCTGCCACTGATGCTGGTATGATCCCCAAGGATGTGGCTAACTACTCTGATGAAGATAGGAAGAGAGTAGAGATT
>BJCM01264851.1:0-12886 GCA_018326385.1 Flaveria bidentis
AGGCGCATGGGCTGTACTTAAACATTTCTAAGGTAATCTTAGGTGCATGGGCTACTGTTCAGGCGCATGGATTACACTTAAATCATTCTATGGCATTTTCAGGACTATGAACCTTCTGTATATCATGTTACTAGTATGTTTTCAAACCCAAATCATCAAACCCATCTGTTCTAAGCTTAACATGGCTATTCTAAACATGAATAACCTATAAGCATATCAAGAATCAACATACAACATGCACAATGCATACGGGTAACATACATGGACTTTATAAAAACCATTTTCATACATTTTCAGCCCTAAAGATAGTTTAAAACAAGTAAAAACCGGGGTCTAGAACTCAACTGATGCAACTTGGGTGTTCTTCCTTTCTAACCCGCTTGCAATGAGTTCAAACACCTAAAAACAACACCACACCCACACACCCAAGCACAAACACATCACATAAGCACATAAACTTATAACCGGGACAAAACCCATCATAAACACATAAAAACCTTGAATGCTTACCTTGAATTCATTCACTTCTTCTTCTTCTTCTACAAGCCGAGAGTTTTCTCTCTCTCTCTCTCTCTCTCTACCAATGAAGAAGATGTTGATGTGAGGTGAGGGTGGGCGGCCATGCCCACCTTTACACCAACTTTAACAAAGTTTTGTCCTTTTGGACACTTTTAGTCCCTCCACTTGGACTTAATTGCCTTTATTTCTTTTATTCTTTATATCTTGTCTTTTTAAAAATAACCGGTGTTACAATCATTCTCCAAGTCTTCATCGTCAGAGGATGAGTCACCTACCTCAAGTGCTCCCCCTGACTGACTAGAAGACTCACCTTGTGAACCTGATGTTGTCGAGTCTAGTGATGATGTTTTTAAGACCTCGTACATCATTTTAGTCGATAACTCATCATCAGGAAGGGAGAGAGGGATGTTGAAGGATCTAAAGAATCCATCATAATCGAAGAAGAATATGGGTCCTTTTCTAGTAGGGGGTGGTGTACCTCTGAACATCAACGTTGCACCACACTTCTACTTGTGCCATTAAGTTGTTGTAAACTCTCTTATTCGGTATGTTTTATCCTAGAAAAATCCGTTCATCTGCCTTCTCGCTGAATTTCCATGACTAAGTTTTCTTCAGCAATGTACATGGTGCGCCAAATGGTTCGAGGTACTGTAGATAAGGTTTACGTCGCTGGAACAACTTGTAACATGTTTTACCATGGTGTTTGACTACCAGGATTCGATTTAGGGTGTAACATGCATTGGCAACTGCTTCATTCCAAAATTGGATAGGCAGTTTCGAGTCTGCTAGCATCGTCCGTGCTGTCTCTATCAAACTCCTGTTCTTCCGTTTAGCAACTTCGTTCATTTGTTGAATGTAGGCAGATGTGAACTGATGTACAATTCCTTTCTCTTTGCAGAATGCCTCCATCCACTAGTTCTTGAACTCTGTGACGTTGTTTGAGCAAATCTGTCGCACTTTCAGCTTGTAGAGAGATTCCAATGTGGTCACCGGCTGTTTGAACGATTCAAATGTATCTGATTTGGATTTCAGAAACATTACCCAAGAGAATTTGGAGTAGTCATCAGTGACTACATAATAGTACAGATCACCAGCGATGCTCTTGGTGCTCACAGGACCAAACAGATCCATGTGTAGAAGTTCGAGAGGCAAATCAATGGAATTTACTTTCTTTGCCTTGTGAGACTTTCTTGGTCTATTTACCTTTCTTACATGCTACGCAAAAATCCGGAAGTTGAAAACTCTTAACATTAACTCCATTTACTAAGTCATTCTGAATCAGATGATTCATCTTCCATGGATTTATGTGTTCCATTCTCCTATGCCGAGAGATCGAGTCCCTCTCAGTTGCCTTTGACAAGAAGCATTGAACTTGATGATCGGTTGTGGAGACCTTTGATAGATCCAAGACATATAAGTCATTATATCTTGAAGCTGACTTAGGATTTGGTCCTCTGGGATAATGTAATCCTTCTTTAACACATAGCACTTCTTGGTGTCAAAAACAACCTTGAATCCTTTGTCACATATCTAGGATACTGAAAGCAAGTTATTCTGTAATTGTTGAACATAGTTAACCTTATCAAACTTGACTTTCTAGTTTCCCACTTCGCCTACAGCGGTGATATATCCTCCTTTATTTCCAGCAAAGGAGACATGTCCCCCTTTAATTTGTTTGACATTTGAAAGGAGAGACAGGTTCCCGGTCATGTGCCTAGACGCCCCACTATCAACAATCCAGGTGTTTGTGATAGCACTGTAACGGACATCCTGCACATTCAGAGGAAATTATCAGTTTAAGTTTGGGACCCAAGCCTTAACTAGATTGGGTGACACAGAGGAATCACACATCATGAACTCAACCCACTGTCCATTTGAGGGTGAGGGCATATCATTCTTATTAGTGTTCTCAGTATCAGACACTAGACTTGATTTTTCTTTCCATTAGCTAGTTTTGTGTAAGGCCTGTTTATGATAAACGGACGACTGGCTTACGGTTTGAACTTTAGGTTCATTACTTCTTTTTGGTGGAGTAATAGAACTCCTTTTTGAGAAATTGGTATAGTGTCATAAAGTTCAATTTTCTTTCTTGGTGTCTGATAATAAGGACAATTAGAAGCGATGTGTCCTCTCTTTCCACAATTGTAGCAAGATCAACCTTCTAGATGTCGGGAAAATTATCTCTATGGGGAAGTGTGTGATATAGGTGTGACTTTAGTCTGGTTGGGTTTGAACACTTCATGTTTAGATGTTTTTGCTTCTTTAAGAAAATTCATTGTTTGAACCTTTTTAAAATCTTTAGCCTTTTGTTTATTTGGACTGCGACGTGGAGCACGTGGACGGTTAACTGGTTTGGTTGTTTTGTGTTCAGAAATAGACAAGTTTGAACTTGACTTTACATTAACCTTTTCAAATTGTTCATCCAAATTCACAACAGGCATCTTACTTTTAGTTTTCAAAGTAGCTTCCTTCTGTTTAGTGACAGAATCCACCAGTTTACCCATGGAATCCGGATCACTAACTAGAGGAGTGGACACCACATGATCCTTAACTAGATTGTTATTTACTGGTCTACATTTAGCATTAACATGATATCATGTGGTGGTGGAACCAATTTGTAACCCAACTCCTCCCTGTAATTTCATTCTTTTACTAAGTGTTGAACTATGTGAGAAGAACTGGTCCAACTGTGCAGTTTTTGTTTTAATGAGTTGACTTCGAATACTAAATCTGCCTTTTTCTTTCTTAGTTTATTCCAGGGAGTTTAAATAGAACTTTATATCATTGGCTTGATTAAAAGCAACAACCTCCGTTTACCTTCGTTGTTTATTTAAAATTTCTAATTTCTCTTTATAACTGTGCTCATTTTGTTTTAAAATCCTATTAGCTTTTGTTCATAGTTGTAAGTCATTTACTAACCTATCATTGTGGTCTACTAACCTAGCAAATTTTAAATCTATGCTTTATCTAAATTTGTTACATTCATTACAAGCATGATTTTCAAAAAGTTGGTCTTTTGTACTTACCTGTGAAGACTCGGTTGAATCAGCCATCAATGCAGGGTTGGACTCTTCAGATGGTAGAGGTTCTGAACATGTCGTTCTGAGATCTTCTTCAAGCAGGTGATTGACCACATTTGCAGTATCTTCATTATCGGACATCACTAGTTCAACTGCGATTTCACCTTCACTTGCCGAGTCATCATCCAAACACTCGACATAGGCAATGTTCGTTTCACCCAGAGACACAAAGCTGAAGGTCCAATCCTATCTTTCGTCAGCTTGAGCAGTCAAGGCCTTTGTCTCTTTTCTTGATGAGGTAGCTCCACTAGTGGGTTTGTCTTGACGGTTGAAAGATGAGAATGCATTCCCGTTACCTGTCTTCTTGGGCTTTACACATTCACGTTTGAAATGCCCCTTTCTCCACAGTTGAAGAAGGTAACTTTCATTTTGTCGAAACCAAAAGTAGTGTCTTTTGTGGCTACCAAGTTCTGTCTAGTCTTTTTCACAAACTTCTTTGCTCTCCTCACAGCACTTGCCAAAACCCACATTATATCCATTCTCTCTAGTTCATTCTCGTCCACCTGCTCGTAGTCTTCATCAGCCAGATGGCAATTACCAATTTTCCCTGCAACTAGACCATCATAAGAATGAACAACTGCTGCTAAAAGGTCCATATGCTCCTTTGCAACCTCCATAGTAATATTTCCGAGATTCTCGGTCTTCCACTTAGTAGCATTGCTTCAAGTGTGATATATTGGTTACTAGATGACCTTGACGTTTTAGATCCTAAAGTTGTGGTTTGAGAAGGAGCAGTTGAACTAGACACAAACGGTGTTTGAAGTGGTGCTCCTGAACAGGTTGGGTTAGGAGATGAGTTATATAGTGAAGGATTCTAGTCGTAGGATCTTTTCTATGATCTGTACTTCATCCTCAGTTCCTCCTCCCTTAATTTCAGGATGAAGTCGTTTATGTCTACTTTTACCAGTGTATTGTTCTGTCTCAAGTTAAACACAAACGAGTCCCACTTCTCTGGCAAACCATCGGGAAAGCTTGACACTTTGTCTTCCATTGACGTTGTGACCCCATGAGTGTGCAGCTCACTCATTAAATGGTAGAACCTGTCTATGACATCATCCAAACTTTCATTCCCCATCAAAGAGAAGTTATCAAACTCCTTTTTCAGAGCCTTTGCCTTTAGAGCTTTCAACATTGCATTCCCATCGTATCGTTTCTCCAAAGCTTCCCATAACTTCTTTGCCTGTTTGTTTTCAGAAAACTGATGAAATATGTCTTTTGGTATTGACTGAGTCAACAAGGCATAAACCTTCTTTTCAGCATTGTACTTTGCCTTCTGGCTATCAGTCATACTACCCAAGGTTAATTTAACACCATCAGCACCAACCGGCATACTATAACCTGTCTCAATAGATTCCCAAAGGTTGAGATCAACTCCATTAAGATAGATCTCGAATCGCAGCTTCCATTGTGGGTAATCATCTAACGTTATATGTTTAGGTGGTTTATTGTGATTCCTAATTTCATTTTCTAGAAGTAGAAGGTTATAGATTCAAGAGTCCCTTCCAGTAGTAAACCTAGAGTACTGATCTTCCATCTCTTTAAACTTTAAACTTTTGAACTTTAAACTTGTGCGAATGGACAGATGCGAATGAGTCAATCATGCGATTTGACAAATGCGGATGGCCAATGCGGATGACTTAGTCGTGTGAATGAAAGGTGCGAATGAATTCAATTGTGCGATTGGATTCAGTCGTACGTATGCAGTGTGCAATTGGAGACAAGCGAATGGGGTTGTTCAGTCATACAAATGAGTAAGCGACTAAGTTCAATCGTGCGAATGGGGTGTGCGATTGAATTCAGTCGTGCGATTGAGCCAATCGTGCGACTGAAGGCTGCTATTTTTGCAAAATTGAAGGTTTGTGAACTTTGACACAAAAAACATGAATGTTCAAGAACCCTAATCTGCCGTATGTCAAAAACCATAAACTTTTAGACCTGGAGACATCGAAAACACTGTTTTACTCAAAAAAGGTGACTCTTTTAAATGAAAAATGTGATTTTTACACCGAAACTAATCGAATCACATGCAAAATCAAGAGCCAAAGCTCTGATACCACTTGTTAGGACCGTGTACGTACGGAGTACTAACTGATATTGCGTGAAACATGATCAAATAGTGCGGAATCCTATTTGATTGGCGATCCAATAAGTGAGAACGCAGTTCCGATTAATCTAACGATTAGAGAAATGTTAAGAATGATTAGAACAAGATCAACTGCGAACTATGAAGTTGGAACAGGCTCTCTAGAGTCTCTAGACGGCTAGGGTATAAATATGTGTCAAAAGTGCGGATATTGCGTGAAACCAGATCAAATAGTGCGGAATCCTATTTGATTGGCGATCCAATAAGTGAGAACGCATCCGCTCAATCTAACGATTAAAGAAATGTTAAGAACGATTAGAACAAGATCAACTGCGAACTATGAAGTTGGAACAGGCTCTCTGGAGTCTCTGGACTGCTAGGGTACGAATATGTGTCAGAAGTCTTGAAGTGTTCCGTTTTTCACGAATTAGGTGTTATTTATAGGTTAGGGTTTTTCAATCGTACGACTGAACCATTAGCATGGTTCAGTCGTGCGACTGAATCATGCGATTGATTCATACGCACGACTGAAGGTTTAGTCATGTGACTGAGTCAATCTTATGTCTCAATCATGCGACTAATCCAGTCTCCTGGTTCAATCGTGCGACTAGTCCATTACCATGATGCATTCATGCGTATGGTCCATTAGCATGAAGACTTCATACGATTCAGTTTTAACAAGTTTCTCAATCATTATTGACTAAGAACTATGCAGAATAACCTCAAACCTATATAGTTAGTTCAATATACTTTATTACACAATAAACAATAAAACATTAAACATTATATGCATCAATTACATATTGTATTTCATTCAACTCGTTCATTACATATATGTAAGACATGATAGACATTTACATTAAGCTCCTAAACTAGGTACATATGTATCAACGAAAATGTTATTTCTTAGCCCAAGTATTAATCTTTAACTATCCCAATATTTTCTGATCCAAACCTAATTTAATAAGAATAGCCCATTATCATAACAACCATACACAAACCCTAACCCTAAAACTCCACACATAATAACAATTCTCTCGAAAACACACACAAAACACTTCATAAGAAAAAGAGAGAGAGAGAGAGAGAGGCGGATGACAGCAGTGAACCGCTAGGGTTCTGGCGACCAGCTCCGGCAAGCCGCCTTTCTGGCGAGCTACCTTTCTGCTCCAAACTTGCCACCCTTAAATCACTCCTCTCGAAACACAATTATCTCCCTCACTGACCGAAGAATCAATTTCTTGAGACCCTATTCCCCAACCTCTTATCCACCCTCCGTCGTGTTCAAACTGCAGTGACAAAGGGTGACAAATGATAAGCCGTTGGGAAGCTATTGATGAAGAAAGGTCTCAATATGGCCACGAGATGGCTGTCGAATCAGCTTAATAATCTCAATTTTTTGCTCCGAGATATGTTCACTCGGCTGCAGATCGTAGGTGTGAAGTTCAAGTTAGTTATATTTGGTCACCATCGTGGTTGTGGTGGTGCTGCAGTGGTGCGCGGTGGTGCCGTCTGGTGGAGAAGCTACCAGTGGTTGTGGTTTGTGTTGGGTTATAGTGGTGATGGTTTTTGATGGTGATAGTAAAGGCTAGGATCCCGGAGACTAGGATTCCAATGATGGTTGTGGATTAGGAAATCGAATGTAGTAATTTCGCTGATGGTTGACGATTGTTGTGTTGTGATTGAATTTCGCAGCTTGAATCTATAGATTCGCAGAAATTTTATTAGTTTCGCAGTTTTTTTAAGTTCTTAATTTCCCAGAATGGTTTTTATAATTTCGCAACCCCCTTTTTTTATAATTTCGCTGAAATAATTCTTAATTTCGCAGATTGAAGCTTTAATTTCGCAGATTCTTATAGTTTCATCGGAAAATATGCAGTTTCGCCAGAATTACAATTTCGCCAGAACAGTTTGAACTTTCGTTTAAGATCAGATCTAGTTTCGCCCCACGAAGATTTGAACCTCTCAAGAACACCAAGAATACACACACTAGTGTGTGTGAGAGAAATTTCATATCTGAAATATTTCTTTGAGTTTTCTTGTATAACAAATGATGTAGATTCAATATATGTTGTAGATAGTGATAGATCTGATGTTGTTATTGTTGTATTTGTAAAAATTTGAACTCAGATCTACTTTCTCTCTCTAGAACCCAGTTTCTCTCTCTAAAAATCGATGAATATCTTCAAAAATGAGCAACAATTTTCTTCAATTCTTAAAAGCATTTGATCCAATAAGGCTCTAATACCAAATTGTAACTCTAGGATAATTACACTTGAATCAAATCAATAAGAATTAGATCAAAATATAATAATCACAATCAAAACCCCTTTGATCTTCAATTAGATTGCAAAATATGTGTTTACAAATAATCCCTCAATCTATTGGTCATGCAACCATTCCCAACACTAATGACAATTAACCTATGTATAGTCTAGACTAATATTCACTAATTGCACTTAACTGGCTAGACTTAGGCTAATTAATACAAAATTACATATTAAGCATAAAAATGACTAAAAACAAGATAAAATATATTTTATTCACACAAAATATATTTAATACAATATAACTCCTAGTCATCTAACTCTTCAACGTCTCGTCTCCGTTCCTTGTCTCAAACGTGTCGGGTTTGAATTTTGCGTTAACTTTGATCGTGACATTGACTTTTGTTGACTTTCACTGTGTTAATAATATAGACTCTTTTACAGCTCCAACAATATACATGATAAGGAACATACAGAAAACATATCATAAACATACATAATATCATCACACATCATCATAGAGAATCATACAACAATATATAACCATCTTACATCATCCCCGGGAACATCCCAAGTCATAGCCTAAAACTTCCTTTTCCCCGAAAATTTTAATTTTTTTTAAGTCTTTATGCGCATTCATCGGGCGGAACTAGAACTTTTAGACAAGAGGGTCAAAATAGATTCTTTAAAATTCACTATTGTTCATAAACTATGTTCTTTTTAGTCGATTACTAGCAAATAATTATGACCAATATAAAATTACCTTGTTTCAATAGTTACAAAACATCTTTTTGATATCTTACACTAATGAGTCTAAAAAATAATATTAATCATCTTGTTTTCTAAAATACGAATATCTAATAATTAGTTATGTTGAGGCCGGAGCACTAACAATTTATCGTCAATAATCAACCCATTTAAAATGACAAAAGAAACTAAATAAAAACTAATAAGAAATAAATTAACTAAAATACACACACACACAAACACACACACACACACACACACACACACACACATATATATATATATATATATATATATATATATATATATATATATATATAAAATGCTAAGTGATCTAGTAATATGATTTTTTCAATTCATTAAAATATTACGAGATTGTATGAAATTAGGTGTTATATAAAAATAATGTTAAAAAATATAAAATGTTAAAATGTGAGGTAAACTTATCACTTTTTGAAGTGAAGTGATAAAGTAAAGGTTGAAATATTACTGTAACTAATTTTAGATTTGTTATATAAAATAGTTAAAAACTAAGCTTTAATAGTGAGATCTAGTTGTTTTTCCCTTTAAAATTCTCATATTTATCCAAAGTGTTTATCTTCTGCAATCTTCTTGTATCTCTACCCACGATGAAAGGATTTCTTCGACGACAAAAGACAACTTCGATAATGATTACTTCATGTTTCTTTCTTCAATCTAACTATTCTATGGGAGAAACTTAAATGGGTTAAAGCTACTAGAAAGTTGATCATTTGAATAGTCTGCTTAATAAGAAATTTGGTCAACCGGAGGGTCCGTTGACCCTCTGGACCCTCCCCTAAATCCACTGAAGGGCGCATGGCCACTATGCAGGCGCATTGCTGTTTAGTGTAATGTCTCATTCCCGGGAGACTTACAGCTGGTAAATCATTGCACATAAAACATATATTTTCATCTTATTACGTAAAAATGTTGCAGCGGAAACATTTAAACAAAACATTCCATTTCAATATAATAGCTTTTGCAAAATAATACGTTGTAATCCAATTACAAAACCCAAGTTTTATTACATCACAAAAGCATTATAAATATGGATGCCATCCAAAAGAGCTGAGTAGCCGCCTCGTGCCATCCTCAGCAACCATTACCTGCCAACTGGAAACACATAAAAGTCAGCGTTGTTGAGTGAGTTCTAGTTTTATGATAAAACATATTTTTCTTTCGTTAAAACCATTTATTACTTTCATGCGACCGTACATCATATGTACACATAGATAGTAGTTATTATCTACATCGTTTGTTAACTTCCGTTCATTCATTCATTCTTACCTTCATTCGTTCGTTCATCATTACATCTTTTCCTTTCGTCAACACCATGAACTTTACCCTTCATGCTCATGGTACTGGGCCTAAGCCTATCATAGACCTTCATTCACAATGCACAACACCTCTGGCCACAGTTAGCTAAGATAAAGTTCAGGTATACCATTGTCTTGTGCTATGCCCTTTATTCTCATGGTATTGAACCTAAGCCTATCATAGACCTTCATTCACGGTGCCCAGCACCTCTGGCCACAGTACCTAAGGCAAGCAACAATGATTCCATACAAATCGTCAATTACAAAGAAAGACCCTGATGTGCATCCTCCCGGGGTAGCGAACCCACACACCATTGGGCTAACACCTTACTAAGGGGCGTGTCCCGACATACAATGCTTGCAAGACTTTCATTACTTTCTTCATTCATTAATGCATGCATTCATCGTGTTCCACTTCTCATTATCTTTCACTTTACGTTACATAATACTTCATTTCATTCATTAACATTCATCTTAAAGCCACAGAAAGATAAACATACATCATAATAAGGAACATCAACATACACAATCATCATCATGCAGGGCAACATCATACATACATATCATACATCATGTATAAACATGCAACATCATCATCATGCCCACCGTAACCTCTAAGACCTCAACAATAATCTTACATGATCTTACGGGAACTTCCACGTCAAAACTTACATAAGCACTTTCTCCCTGAAAGTCAGTCATTAACTATGCTTTCTTCGGGTACAACAGCCCTACTTTGGCGTATGGGCACCCTTCAGTCGCATGGCCTCCAGGCGACTGAACATAATGCGAATGGACCAATGCGGATGAACACCTATGCGGATGAACACCTATGCGGATGAACACCTAATCGTGCGAATGGACCTCATGCGGATGAACACCAATGCGAATGAACAACCATGCGAATGACCTTATGTGGATGGACTCAATGCGGATGATTCCTATGCGAATGGAACAAATGCGAATGGACTTCATGCGGATGAAGCTAATAGGGATGAGCACCTATGCGACTGGACTATCAGTCGCATGACACCCCATGCCACTGGCCCCCAATTGTGCGAATGAACTCTCAATCATGCAAATGAATCCCAATCGCACCTCATTCGGCCGTATGGCCTTCATTCGGTCGCCTAGCCCTAGCTGATGTAGAATTCAGTTCATCCCGAACCCAATCTGCCATTTTCGACCTCCAAGCTTATCCAAACCCATTCTAAGCTCAAATCAACCATCCTAAACCTTAGGAATGCATACCACAACACCATTCATGCACACACAGGCTCAAAAGCAAGACCCAAACAAATCATACACATACACACACCTACACAAACGGGTCAAACACACACACACACTTCAAAAACTCGATTTTCAGATGTGTTCCAGCCCCAAAACCATTCAAAAACATGTAAAAGTGGGGTCCTAGAACTCACACAAATAACCACAACGAGAAGAGCTTCGATTGGACCCGCTACACGACGATTTTGCTCACTTGAATCTACTCGAACCAACCTTTTCCTCTCTTTTCTCCTTTTTTCTCTCTTCTTTCTTTCTTTGCTGAAATTTTGGAGATATGGGGAGGGTGTGGACTGCCCTCCCCTCTTATTCTCCTTCTCTTCCGAACTTTCTCGCGTTTTGGCAAGTTTGGTTTCCCGACTTTGGACTTTATTTCTTTTTCTTCTTTCGTCAGCTTCAAAGAAAATATCCGGGTGTTACACTTAGGCGCATGCAACACTTAGGCGCGTGGAACACTTAGGCGCATGCAATACTTAGGCGCGTGGAACACTTAGGCGCATGAGAACTTTCTAGGTGCATGAGCACTATATGGGCGCATGGCCAACACTTAGTCTTATGGATAACTTTCTAGGTGCATGGACATTATGCAGGTGCATGGGGCTTACTTAGGCGTATGGGCACTTTGGGTGTCTGGGCACTATTGGGGTGCATGACCTTTTGGGACATTTAGGCATTTTGGCAGTTAGGCGCATGGGCTACTATTTAGGCGCAGGAACAACTACTTGCAACTAACAGCATCATAATTCAGTCTCAAATCCAATTCTAACATGTTCTAAGGTTAGTTCTAACATTCTAAGCAACATAAACATCCAAACAAACATAATCATAATGAAGAATCTTCCCAAACTTGCACCTACCCACAATTCACACTCACATACATATCCCAAACATGCATCCAATTCTAACATTTTCTAAGCTTGATTCTAACATTCTAACCAACATAAACATGCCTACAAACATAATGATAACCAAGAATCATCCCAAACTTGCACCCACCCACAATTCACACACACGTACATACGGGTATACACACCCAACATTATGAAAACAATTTAAAACTGCATTTCTAGCCTCAAAATCAGTTAAAACATGTAAAAGCAGAGTTCTAGAACTCACCTCACTACAAGAAAAGTGACTATTAGGAACTAAATTATTAGAGACTGATTTATCAGTCTCAGATACATAGTATCAAAGACTAATTTATCAGTTACAAATGTTATTTAAGACTGAATTTTGTATGCCTATGTAAGTAACTGATAATCAGTCCCTAAAACTAGGATAACCTATTGAATTCTAAATTTCAGTCTCAAATACACATACACAATAAAAGTTTTTGGAGTGAAGTTTGATGGTAACTGAATTTTAGTCCCAAATAAGATATCTAAATGGTGTTATTATTTGAGTAACTGATAATCAATCTCTATTAAATAAGGGATATATTCAAGACTAAAAATTAGTTCTTAATATTCAAAATGCATATTGAATTAGGGACTGAAAGTTAGTCTATAATGATTTTTGCATTAGAAAATGATTAATAATTGATTTACAATCTCTAATTATTTT
>BJCM01264854.1:0-10959 GCA_018326385.1 Flaveria bidentis
CGTTAAGGTTCGATTAAATGCTTTAGAATGCTAGGACCCCACAATCATTTGGCAAAAACCCTCACCCAATCTCAGTATTTCTTGAATTTTGTAATGATCTTTATAGAGCAAGGAGTGTGCATTAATGTGCAAGTGATTATCAATAGAATACTGCATTCTGTGATGAATTCATCGTTTTGAAGAGTTGACACAACTTAGACAAAAATAGTGAGAGCTCCAGGTCTATACTGACGTATAACAGATGAGATCACCATTTATATATGTGCCGATGAGAGCTCCAGGTCAGTACTACCGTAAATTAGAGGAGATCATCACTCCAGGTTAGTACTACTGTACAACAGAGAATATTAGCACAAGTACATGACACAAATGTACAGGACAACAACCAAAGATTAATTCTCAATCCACTTATTGTCGGGACTCAGTTTTCGTGCAGGCCAAAATGATCACGTAAATCAAGACATCCTTAAGCACAGATTTTAATTTAAATAATATTGTTGCTGTATACTTTATTCTTTAGGCTGAGCCTACCAAGCGTATTGATTAAAGAGTCTGTTTTCATGACTTTAATATTAAAAAAAAAATAGGATGTAAATCAAAGATGAGCATCAGTTACTATCAATTCTCATTTTAAGTACCAATCATGCATAAAAGAACATATCTAGAAGATATAAAATCATTTCTCGTCATTTCAAATTGTTAGGATCATGTATTGAACGAAATATTAACCGATAAACGTGTATACCGAATCAAATAGTGCGGAATCCTATTTGATTGGCGATCCAATCAATGAGAACGCACGGCGAAACAATTGTAGATTGAATCTAAACGTTAAGAACGATTTGGAATCGATCTAGTGTGATCTATGAACTTGGAACAGGTTCTTAGAGGTCTCTAGATGGCTAGGGTACGTATGTATTCGAAGTGTTCTTTTTTCTTATGTTTTTCCACGAATTAAGTGGTATTTATACGTTAGGGTTTCTCATTCGGGCGACTAAACCATTAGCATGGTTCATTCATGCGATTGAGCAATGCGGTTGATCCATTCGTACGACTGAGTGTTCAGTCGTGCGACTGACTCAATCTCATGTTACACTCATGCGACTGATCCAGTCTCCTGGTTCAGTCGTGCGACTGTGTTATTCGCATGAATTGTTCATGCGTATGGTCCATTAGCATGGGCCATTCGCATGAGAACTTCATATTACTAAGTTTGAATATATTTATTAATCATTACATTACTAAGATTATTTAAACAACCACAAACCTTTATAGTCAGTTCAATTAGCGTTAAACTACTAATTAATGAAATAATAAACATTATAAGCACAACCACACATTGTATTTAATTAAGTATCCAATCTATTACATATGTGTAAGACAATAAAGACATATTACATTAAGCTCAAAAACTAGGTACACATGTATCTACAAACTTCCCCTTGGACCTAGATTCATCTATTATCTTACATTCTTCATAAGCTCCTCATATTTCTTGCACTTCTCCTCTCTTGTAACTCCTACATGGATTTCAAATGCAAAGCAAAGTCTGATCAAATTTTGGAATTAGAGGGCTTGTAAAATATCTTGTGCATCATAGAACAGTGGCCACTTGTATAAGGTGTAAACATCATCAGTAGACAAGTTAGTGAGCCACATGGGGTCAAATACCCTAATAGTTTCCATATTTCCATTTCTGTTCAGCACTATGACCGCCTCACTTGTTGTCCAATCTTAGTACCACCACTTGAAGTGTGGAATGAAGTCCTATGGCATTTCCAGTAGAGGGATTCTGGACATCGTGCGCGGAGGACTCCACTTCGGCACTACTTTTGGCATTCCAGTAATGGCATCAACTTCAGATCTTCTGATATACCTCGTTGGTTGTTGAGGTTTTAACTTGACCCACCTTATGTGGTACTCCCTCTTTAAAGCAACTTCAAACCAGCCTGACATCTTATGAGGGTCAGCGTATAGCAACTTCAACTTTGCTAGCTGGTTAAGCTCAAAGCCCAGAAGAGTCTTCAGATCGTGTGGGAATCTAAAGTACTCGATCCCTTGCTCTCTTTTAACATCATAAACTTTAAGATCTTCAAAATAGGCCCATGCTATGATTTTGCCTGATACCTTGTGATGCTTCTTCACTTTATAGAGTTTGGTGTAGACAGTAGACTTTGGAGCACTGTGTTGGGCTCTAAGTTTTGCAAAACATGCAGCCCATTCAGCCTTTCTGATGTTGACATCAGCGTCTTAGGCTTGGGCTTTTTCTTTGTCCTTCTCCGAATCTTGCTCCATTTTATCCATAGTTTTGAAAGTATCACTGACAAGGGTGTTTGCTAGATTCGGAACAACATTTCCTTCGTTGTCAGCATACTCTGGCTAATGTTGGTCTGTGACATCTTCAATTTCTATCTCGTCTATGTCATGTAGCTCATCAACACTTTCCATGTTTACCGTAGGAGCATCCTTCATGATCTCATCAGGATTGAGTCTGAACATTTCGGCCAATTGCTCGTCAGTGAGATCATGAATTATTTCTCCCTCTTCAGGAGTATAACTCACAGATCTCCTGACTATCCCTTGCAGATCAAGAATCATTGTGAGTTGAGTCTTGACCTGCTGAAGGGGAGCAACATCGTATTCATCTCTTTGAAAATTTGGATATGCTTGATTTAAAACATGTAACAAATCAACCATTAGACAATAATCAAAATAGAATCACATTAACAAAATATAAACATTATGTACATTTGTTTGATACAATATTCAATTACACATGATTTTTAAAAAACATAAACAACTAAACATTACTCTTGTCTTGTATCATGTGTTCCTCTGCTGACGGGGCTGATGTAGAGGCACCTTTGTCTTAAGCTTTCTTGGTCCTCCTTTCACTTGCTGATGTGGCACCAGTATCAGATGTATCTCCTTCTCCTTCATCATCATCATCACCTGCCTCAACATCATCACCTATATCTGTATCATCACCTTGATCATCACCATCATCATCATCATCATCACCATCATCTCTATCTCCTTCTCTGATCTTTAGTGGCTTTTCTTTTAAATTCTTTGAGCTTGAGCATGATGGACTTGTTAATAGCCTCCAACTCCTCTATCCTTTTTGCTGAGTGGACATTTTGCTCCTGGATTTGGGATATCTCTAGGCTCTAAGCAGCCATCTGTTGTGCCTGTTGCTCAATCAGCTACGCCTGCTAAGATATCTGCTGAGATTGTGCAGCAATAAGCTCTACTAACTGATGAATCTGAGCAGTCTTCTCGTCATCGGCTGCTAACAGCTTCAGCACCATATGGTTCAGTGCTGAGAGTTGTTCCTCTACCCCAATAGGAGGTAGAGATGATCTAGATGGAAAGGAGGGGTAAGATGACGGACCTACTTGGTGGCTAGAGGTGGTAATGGTGGCAGTGTTGAAGATTGGGGGTGGTATAGACGTAGGTGGTGGTAGATGAGCTGTAGTGGTGGTGGATTGGAAGTGGGTACGTGGTGGAGTGGGTGTGGTAGTGGTGTGTGAGGTGGTAGAGGTGGTGGTAGGTGGTGTGGTAGTAGTGGTGGTGGTAGTGGTGGAAGGTGTGGCGGAGGTAGTGGTTGAGGTCAGGGTAAACTTCAGTCTCTTCCTCTTCTTGCCATAGGGGTGTTCCATCCTCTTCTTCCTTGAGCCTCTAGGCACAGAGGCTCCCCCTTCATTGTTGGGCGGGTCCGGGGCATATGTGGGATCTGAATCAGCAGCAGCATCCCCGGAATACCCTGGGCATCCACCAACCGCCCTCAAACCTCTCTCTGTGGCAACCACCCTACTGCCCACAGTCCTCGTGAGAGGCTCCTCATCACTCTCTGCCTCCTCATCTAGAGGATAAAAATCCTGGTGAAAGCTGGCAGTGGTGGCATCTGTAGGAGGTGGAGATGTAACATGGGTAGTGGGGCCCCTAGTAGAAGCGGGCCCAGAGTCTCTGCCAGTGTCACCGTCATCGTCGGAGTCGTCAGATGGAAGAGCAATTTGCTCAACATCTGAGTCACTCTCCTCATGGCGCCACTTTCGCCTAGTCGGTGCCATGTAATCAGCCTTGGCCAGATGCCCGAAGAGTCAGGGGGCTTGACTTGCTTCCCCCTGTAGACCTTCATGCGGCCCAAGGTCGTGTCATCCATAATCTCTAACGATATAGCATTGTGGCTCTCCTTGGGCAGGGTAGGCAGCTTCTCATCAATAATCATCTGCAAGAACCTTGGATACATGCAGAAGTCCTCCTTGCCCTTGGCCTCAAGGTTCTCTATAAGGTAGGAGAATATTATACTCGAGAAGCTGAAGGGGTGGTTGAATACCAGTGCGATATAGGCATTCTGGATCTGGTCTGAGAGGTCATCAAACCCACCCCTCCTTGAGGCCAAGCACTTTAGTATCACATGTGCCAAGTACTTAAACTGGGGACACAAGTTGCTTTTGTTCAGCACACCTGCGTTTATGTCCCCAGCGTACTTCATCCTGAGGAAGCACCCTCTAACTGTCAGAGGGTGTAGTCTGGTCGGATGATCTGCATCGTCACCCAGGTCGAGTACTCGACGAATATCAGCTGCAGTCACCTCGATATCATGCCCAAAAATGGAACTTCGGATGTTTTAGGGCTCTTGTGAACGATCAACCGATGCCCCCTCCCAGAAGGCCTGCTGTATTGACCTATAGGGAGTGCACGGTGTGGATATAGCTCAGTGAATCCGGGATCTCTTTAGGAACGCAATGATCCCTGCAAACTTGGCACCGTTCCGAGTCATGGCATGCAAATGGGCACAAATGTTGTACTTGGGGTTGATGGACCACCTATCAGCCATCAATTTGTAACACAAGACACATAGACATTAGATCACCACAAAACAAAGTTCAGTTCAAGTTAACCTGTTTGGGATCAGTCTGGTTCAATCATGCGATTGAACCATACGACTGAGTACATTCGGTTGACCTAACAGGCGACTGAATACAGTCGGGTGACTGAACACGCCACTGAGTTCAATCAGGTGACTGAGCCTGCGATTGGTTCAGTCGGCCGACTGAGTTCATTTGGATTATCCATTCGGCCGACTGAGTCGTTCGGCCATCTCAGTCGTGCGATTGAAGTTCATCCGGGTGTCCAGTCGCATGACCCACTGTTCATTCAACAGAAATTAGAATTTGGACCAAATCTTAAAATTAGACGTCGTGTTTTGGTTCATTATACTCGCAATCACTTTACTAATAACCTAATAACCTTAATTTCAACATTATTCTTAGTTTAGTTAGGTTATTCGTCCAATAACAGTTTCGGTTCTTGTAAGGGTTGAAATTCATAAATTAGGGCTCAAATCAATCGAACTTCGGTTAGATAGTACCGCATTGTACCTGTATAACAAGTAGATATCGTCAGAATATCGAAATTAGGTGTCAAATTCGGTCAAAAGAAATTTCGGCAGAGTAACAGTACAGAATTCGATTTAGGGAGAATGAGGGGTGATAAGTTTATGCGATCGACTATGGCCCTATTTATATGGAATCTGATTTCAATCGGGCGACTGAACCCATTCGCTCTGTTCATTCAGGCGATTGGACCTCAGTCATGCGATTGGTTAAGTCGATCACATTCAGTCGGCCGATTGGGTTTCAGTCGGGCGACTGACTCATTCGCACAGCTCCATTCGGGCGACTGGCTCAATCTTGTGAGCCATTCGGGTGAATGGTTCATACTCATGCTCCATTCGGCTGTCTAGGGCATGAGTATGGTCCATTCGTACGGTTGGTCCATACTCATGGCCCCGTCGTGCGTATGAGTCAAACTCATGATTTTGACTTTATGACCATTTGACATATTACACCCATTAACTTATTGATTAAACATTTTTAACATTTGATCATCTCAGACATGATCCTTTTAACTTTGACCATATTTGATCACCTTAGACATGATCCTTTTAAAACAATTTGTCACCTCAGACGTGACTCAATTGACATTTGAAAACGTGTGTGGTCACCTCAGATATGACCTTTTTTAAGTGATTAAATCCCCGATTGAATTCCATGGCATAGTCCGATGTTTAACAAACTAAATTGACGAAATTTAAATAGAAATGAAAGAAGTAAAACTGAAATACAAAACTAAAACTTGTTTTTGTGGTTTTGTGTGAGGTGGAAATTCTAAGATAGAAATCTAAAAGATTCATTTCCTGAAGGGCAGCTTTAATTCATTTTGATCATAAGTGGACCGATTCAGTTTGGAATCATACAGGTACGTCAAATCATTCGGGACTTGCTATCAAAAACTTTTGATTCTCTATTCTTGTTTTTCATCTAGAGTCGTTAGCAAGTTTAGGAAATCATACTGGTACTATTAGATCCCCACATTGATTTGGACTTTCAAGCATTGTAGCCATGATGATTATCAACATACTTGTCCTCTTAAATCCATACACAGACTTTTGACATAGATTGGTGATAGTTTAAGGTTTAATTATTTCAACCAACATTTATGGAGCCCACGCTTATATGGTCATCAACATTCCTCAGGAGATTTTTGAGCGGTCTACAGGTATTTTGACAAGAAGAAACTATTCTTAGAGCTTTCAAAGAGAAGCCAAGCCTCAGGTCAGTGCCATCGCACAACAGAGAGGCGGCAAACAACAATGAATTCTAGAATATCTAGGTTATGCTTATCCTAAGGTCAGTGCCATCGCACAGCAGAGAGGCACACAACCTATCTTCTTGTTATAGCATCAGCATCTTTAATTTTTTCTTTTGCACATAACACACCAACAACATAAGTTATTAGCTTAATTGCGTTTAATTTTCAATTTTTTCGTGCTTTGCTCTTTTTATGGTCATCCGCACACATTTATGGCGTTTATTTGCTCGTCACCTCTTATTGAAAATAACTGATTGTGTTAACCAATGATAAGATGGGAACCCATAATCAGTTGAACAGTTTAGTTGGAATTGAGTTCACCAATGAGGTCTAATCATCTATTGTGTTGGATCTACCGACATATCATTTGTGGTCTAGCAACCTCTAGGTCTACTTTCTTTGTGTTACCTTAGTAGTAACCAGATTTACTATCATTTTTCCTTTTATATTGCTCAAACTACACAGACTTATACTTTGAACTTTGCATCTAATTCAATTTAATCTTTTAAAAGTCCCAAATGGTTTGTTCCTGTGTACTATCATTTTCCTAAGTTATTGAATCAGTATCACACATACGATCTGATTTCTATCAGCTAGCCTCTCCTCCTTCCTTGTTTTTTTTAATATTGTTAACTAAACCTATTCTCCCCCTAAAATTCTAAAACCATAAATGATTTTCATTTTTAGGATTTTAATAGGCGAAGAAATAACATCAATTTAATTAAAACATAAATTAAAATAAATAAAGAAAAGAAAATTTAAAAGAAAAATGGACTATATGCATCGGACTAAACATAGTCATCTTCTGGAATTACATCACTTTTCTTTTTAACGCCGTTGACCTCTAACAAATATAGAAAACGTGGTTTATCAAAAGCCTTTGTATAGAGGTCAGCCCGTTGAAAATCAGTACTTATCTTAACCACATCGATTAGGTTCTTTTCAAAACAGTCACGTATAAAGTGATATTTTATGCCGATGTGTTTGGTCTTAGGATGTTGGACCGGATTTTTAGCTACTGCAATTGCAGCAGAGTTATCAACACAAATAGGAGTAGAAGAGAAATGCAAACCGTAGTCCCGCATTTGTTGTTGTATCCATATGATTTGTGAACAGCAACTTGATGCAGCAACGTATTCGGCTTCGCAGGTTGAGAAAGCAACCGAGGTCTGCTTCTTACACTGCCAGGTCACTAATCTCCTCCAAAAGAATTGACATCCTGCTGATGTAGACTTGTAGTTTATCTTGCAGCCACTGTAATCCGAGTCACTATACGTCGTAAGCTCAAATTCATCGTCATGAGGATACCACAACCCAAGTGTTGGTGTACCCTTCAGATAACGGAATATCCTTTTGACCCCTATCAGATGGTTAACCTTCGGCTTCGCCTGATATCTTGAACATAGACATGTAGCATACATGATATCAGGTCTTGAGGCAGTGAGGTACATGAGAGATCCAATCATTCCTCGGTACATGGTGGCATAGACCAGATCACCATTCTCATCGGGTGCTACATCATGGTTTGTAGCAAGTGGAGTCCTAGCTGCGGAAGCATTCTCCATGTCAAACCGACTAAGAATACCTCCTACATACTTGGTCTGATGTAGAAATATTCCCTTTGGTGTGTGATCCACCTGTAACCCGAGAAAGAATTTCATCTCTCCCATGGCACTCATTTCAATCATTACTGCTTCAAACTCTTTACATAAATCCTCATTCTTGGAACCGAAGATTATGTCATCAACATAAATT
The DNA here is from genome assembly GCA_018326385.1 of Flaveria bidentis. Taxonomy (NCBI): domain Eukaryota; kingdom Viridiplantae; phylum Streptophyta; class Magnoliopsida; order Asterales; family Asteraceae; genus Flaveria; species Flaveria bidentis. The sequence goes on from BJCM01264854.1 coordinate 8,416, forward strand.
TGAACCAGCAGTAAATCACCATCTTTTTCTTTGATAAACAGTGTCCAATCAATAACACCTCTACGAAAGACGTGTTTCACAAGGTGAGTCGAGAGTTTCTCATACCAGGCTCTGGGAGCTTGATGAAGCCCGTATAAAGTCTTGACAAGTTTGTAAACTCTGTCCCGATGATATCGATCCTCAAATCCTTTGGGTTGACTGACATACACTGTCTCTCGAATTTCACCATGAAGGAATGCACTCTTCACATCCGGTTGATAAACTTTAATCTTCATATACGATGCATAGGCTAGGAAGATACGGATGGCTTCCATTCTGACCACAGGTGCAAAGACTTCATTGTAATCTATTCCCTCGACTTGTCAAAATCCTTGAACTACAAGTCGAGCCTTATTCCTGATAATGACGCCTTGGTCGTCTTTCTTGCATTTCAAGACCCATTTGGTGCCAATGACCTTAGCACCTTTAGGTCTATCCACCAGAGTCCATACACCTAACTTCTTGAACTGAAGAAGTTCTTCTTGCATGGCACTCACCCATGCCTCATTATTCAGGGCTTCACTGACGTATTTTGGCTCAAACTGAGATACAAAAGAACGATATGCCCCATCATGAAGGTATCCCTTTTCCATTACCGAGGCATAATCAGCTGAATATAGCTGATTTCTTGTCTGCACTCCTGATCTGACATCCCCAATGACATTTTCCAGGGGATGATAGACATTTAGGCGTGATCCAAGAGTGGTGGGAACAACTACCTTAGAATCAAGATTATGAATGTTTGGTTCTGTATCTAAGGCAGTAGGAGCTTGAGGTTTCGAAGACGCAGAGGCATCATGTCAGATGCTTGTGGACTTGAAGGAATGGGAACCTGTTCCTCCTGATTGTTCTTGTCATTCTCCACGGCTTCATCTTCTGAAGAGGATTCACTTCCTTCGAGGGCTCCCCCTGACTGGTTAGACGATTCACCTTGTGAACCAGATGATGTGACGTCTTGGGATGGTGTGTTTAAGACATCAAACATCATTTTGGTTGCTAATTCATCATCAGAAGTGGAGAGAGTGATGTTGAAGGAATTGAAGAATCCATCATAGTCGAAAAAAGGCGGGTCCTTTTCCAGCAAGTGGGGTGGTGTATCTTTGTACGTCCACGTTACACCACACTTCTACTTGACCCGTTGAGTTGTTGTAAACTCTCTTATTTGGTATGTTGTATCCTAGAATGACACCTTCTTCAGCCTTCTCGCTGAATTTTCCCTCCTGAGTCTTCTTCAGTAGGTTGCACGGTGAGCCAAACGGTTCGAGATACTCTAGATTAGGTTTACGTCATTGTAGTAACTCGTAACATGTCTTTCCATGGCGTTTAACTACAAGAACTCGATTTAACGTGTAACACGCATTTGCCACTACCTCATTCCAAAATTGAATAGGCAGTTTCGAGTCTGCTAGCATTGTCCGTACTGTCTCTATCAAGCTGTGATTCTTTTTCTCAGCAATACCATTCATCTGAGGTGTGTAGGCAGAGGTGAACTAGTGAAAAATTCCCTTTTCCTTGCAGTAAGCCTCCATCCATTGGTTCTTGAACTCGGTTCCGTTGTCTTAACGAACTTGTCGTACCTTCAGCTTGTATAGGGATTCCAGTGTAGTTACTAATTCCTTGAATGACTCAAATCTTTCTAATTTGGATTTCAGAAACATTACCCAAGAGAATCTTGAGTAGTCATCAGTAACCACATAGCAATACAAGTCGCCTACAATGCTTCTTATACAGACTGGACCAAACAGATCCATGTGAAGAAGTTCAAGAGGAAGTTTGATGGAATGAACATTCTTTTCCTTATGAGAATTCTTCGTCTGTTTGCCTATCTTGCACGCCACACAGAAATCTGGAAGTTGGAAGTTTTTGACGTTAACTCCTCTCACTAGATCATTCTGGATCAAGTGATTCATCTTCTATGGATTAATGTGTCCCATTCTCCGATGCCAGGAGATGGAGTCCTTCTCAGTAGCCTTTGACAAGAAGCACTGAACTTGATGATCCGTTGTGGAGGCCTTTGAGAGATCCAAGACATAAAGGTCATTATATCTTGAGGCAGACATTAAGACTTGGTCCTTCGGGATCACATAGTCCTTTTTCAAGACATAACACTTCTTGTTATCAAATACTACTTTAAACCCTTTATCACAAATTTGGGATACCAAAAAGTAAATTATTTTTCAGTTGTTGAACGTAGTTTACCTTGTCAAATTTTACTTTCTGATTTCCCACTTCCCCTTGAGCTGTGATATACCCTCATTTGTTTCCAGCAAATGAAACATGGCCTCCTTTTATTTGTTTGATGTTTGATAAAACTGCCCTGTTCCCAGTCATGTGCCTAGATGCTCCGCTATCAATGATCCACGTGTTGGTTTCAGCACTATAGCGAACACCCTGCACATTCAACTGAAAACATTAGTTCAGGTTAGGGACCCAAGCCTTTACTGGCTTGGGTTTCCCAGAGGCATCACACATCATAAATTCAACCCATTGACCTTTAGAGGGTGA
>BJCM01264855.1:0-20811 GCA_018326385.1 Flaveria bidentis
AGTTTCTTTCCTTAGGCTTATGAGATACCTTATGTTGCTTCCCTTTCAGGCATGCAACACAATGATCATTACTTGTAAACTCTTTCTTTGGCATTCTAGTTACCAAATCATTATTAATAAGTTTATTCATATTCTTAAAGTTTACATGGCACATTCTTTTATGCAATAGGAAAGACTTATCACTATTTGCTTTAGATAGAAAACATGAAACTTCTCAAGAGGGAGATGTCTCTTGCAAATCCATCTTATACATGTTCTTTTTCCTAGGGCTCTTAGCAATATATGCTCATGAGGAATGAGCACCCTGGGTTTGAGAACAATGCACTCATGCTTAGTAAAGAGCATGTTATGACTCTGATCATAAAATTGGGATACACTCAGAAGATTGTACCCAAGCTCCTTGAGAAAGTTTACATTTTCAATCCTGAGCTTACCATTTGTGACTTTGCCCCTTCCGGAAATGTAACCACCTTCATCTCCTCCAAAATCAACTGGCTCTCCATCAATCTTTCAAAGTTCTGGACTAGTGACCTATTGCCTGTCATGTGCCTGGAACAACCACTATCAATTATCCAGACATTCTTGTTTGTCTTGAGTTGTTCCTGTATAAAGAAAATGATTAGTTACATTTAGAAACCCAAGCCTTATTGGTCTTGGGCTCATCAAAAGAAATGGAAGGTAATGTAATAGTAATACATCCTATAGTTATGCTTTGAGGATCTTGTGTTGTTGATGGAAAACATTAAGTCACTTGGTCTTTCTTTGACTTCCACACCACCATTGGAAGTTTGGACTTGACCTTCAAAACTTTGGAAGCTTTTGAGACTTTGGAAGTTTTGATGATTGGACCTTTGGAAGATTCTGCAAACAATGCATCAGACTTTAGTGCTTCAGAAGTATTCCTTTCTTTCGAGACCAAAGTTTCTTCCAAAGTAGTTTTTCCACTTGCCTTCTTCTTTATTTTGGAGCTTCTGAAGGAAATAGATTTTCCTTCCAAAGCAAAAATCTCCTTGGAGCTATTGGAAGTCCCTTTTTTGGTCATATGGAGAGTAAATCTTGGATTGTATGGACGATCCTTAGCAAAATGAGAGATACTTTCACACATAACACATCCTTTTTCTTCCAAAGAGCCTTATTCTGAGAAAAAAAACTAACTTTGATCACATCCCTTCTGCACCTTTATCTTTGCAGATGCCGGGACAATCCTTTTAGGCTGAGAACTGTTCTTGGAGTTGGATGGTCCAGGCTGTGTAGCAGTGGTACATTACAGATCAGCCTTTTTCTTGGTGCTGAGATGATTTGAACATGAACCAGAACTCTTGGTAGGAGAGTTTAGGTTGATGTCTTCAGTCTTATCTATTTCAAACCCTACAGAGATAAAAACTTGTTTCTGCCTATAATCAAAAGTGGCCTTGATCTCTTGAGCCTTCCTAGCTTTTCTCTTGCTCTTTCTGATCAAGTTCTTCCTCAAAGACTTGGTCATCACAGTCTTCTTTTACTCCTTAGAAGGACAATGACCCTTCTTAGAATCCTCCTCTTCACTCTTCTCAGAGGAATTCTTCACTATCACTTCTTCATCCTCTTCACTCAAAGGGTCTATAAGAGGAAGCTCATCTTCACAAGTTCCACACCTAGGTGATCTTATAGAAAAAATTGTGTGTGGAGGAGCTATCTCACTAGATCCTAGTCCCTGCTTATTTTGATAGCATACGTTGGCATGTAGGGATGAGGATATCATGTTCTTGAAGGTCTCTTCTTCAAGAACACATTTTTCTGACCTGGCTTTGCTGATCATAAGCTCAGCCTGGCACTCAATCAAGTTAGTTATGAGATCCTTGATCTGAGTCCTTTAATTGGTGTGCTCATGTTTTAGAACTGAAATGGTTCTCTCTAAGTCCTCTTTCTTAGCGTATAGTCACATTCAACCTTTCTAAAATTAGCTTTTAAGATATTTAAGGACTCAAGATCAGATCTCATTTCTACATTGTAGGACTTGTATCTTTTGACTTTAGCAATACATTCAGGAGTACAGAGATGTTCCAATACCTTTGCTTTATCATGGTCAGCCATCAATGCTTGGTTTGGAGATGCAATTTCCACCTGAAATCTCCAGTAAAAGCCTCCTTCTTCAACAGTAACTACAGCTTGTTGCTTTGGCTTCTCATTCTGGGTGACTTTAGCAGTGTAGTTTGGTCTGGACTATGCTTGGCCACCATTTGTTCTTGGTGCCTTGCATTCCCTGGAAAAGTGGCCCATCAAGTTACAGTTGTAACATTTGAATTTTCTTTTATTCAGTCCAAACTTTCCACTGGCTGTATTACTGAGAAACTTCCTTCATGTCCACTTGTAGAACTTTTTGGCTCTATGAGTGAGAAGATCCATTTGCTGGAATATCTCCATATACTCCAGATCATCTGGGTGGATACAGTCTAGATCTTCAAGGGTGAATAGAAAGTTGCCATAACTTTCATCAGAAGACACAAAGGCTTGAGAGGAACTTGTCTCTTGGAATGGGCTTCCTTGAGTATAGTTCTCCCTTGGTGTTTCAGCGAAGGTGATGAAAGAACCCTTTTATGAGTTGTCAAGGTAGCATATGAGATGATGTTCGGGTTCTATGCTATCCTTTTCAACCACATGAAGGGCTGAACCTATTTGATTGCTGGAGTTACCAGATGAACATTGAATGTTCATCTCCATCTGGTAACCACTGAGAATCCATACAACTCTGTGAAGGTGAGAGTCTTTAGGTTCTATGTTCCCTTGATAACAACACAGTAGTGTGTCCATTGTCTAGGAAGAGAGGACATGAACTTCCTTAGAATATCTCTATTCTCAAAAGCTACTTCATCATCCATAAGGGTATCCATAATCTCAACATACCTGAAGTATTGTTGAGTCATGGTCTCACCTGCTTTAAAGGTGAAATTTTCAAACTACTGCTACAGGAGATCCTTCTTGTTCTCCTTGGCTTCAAAGGAACCCTCATACATTAGTTTCAATGCATCCCACAAATGTTTAGTTGTTTTGAATTTCTTGAAACCTTTGTACACAGAGTTTGGAAGAGCAGTTTGTAGGGCTTTATGGCCTTTTGGTCAATCTCTACTCTCTTTCTATCTTCATCTGAGTATTCAGCCATAACCTTAGGGATCATACCACCTCCAGCAGAAGAAGAGGTGCTTGGTATGTAAGGTCCATTGACAACAGACTCCCATATTCTTGAGTCTAGAGTCTTGATAAAGCCTTCCATTCTTTGGCACCAAGTGTCAAAGTCATCAAGAGTGATCAGTGGGGACTTTGTCATGGTTCTAGTTTCCATGTCAGATTTAGAAATAGCTACCATTTGAGATGTTAAGTATTTTGTGTGTGTGAGGGATCTTAAGATGGTGAGATCTTATATTAAGAGCCTGGAATGCTCTGATACCAATTGCAGGACCAGTGAAGGGTATGCACTTACAACACAACAACACAGTGAGAAGAGTTTTCTAAGAACACTTATAAGATCAAATAGGGAACTAGTTAACCTTTTGTAAAGATGCTAAGAACACAAGTAAATATAAGACAGAACAAGATAGCAAAGCACACAAGTAATTGGTTTTCAAGATTGTAGTATATTGTCTTCTCAAGTTCTATTAGAAATTTTACAAAGCATATCAGATAATTACAAGTACTTGAGTTACATATACTACATCCTACAGTCGGCCATACTTTGAAGGCCAACTGGATACAACTAACTAGACAACAAACAAAATCAAATGTAGAGTAAAAAGGAATATTGCCTTTTGACTAGTGACTATGACATGCCGTAGCTTACATCCTAATATATTAAAAAAAGAATATTGTACATAAAGTAGAAAGTTACAGACTCAAGACCTCAATGTACAGTTACCAAAAGTATGGACCTTTTCACGAACTTATGAAAGTTTGTTACTTTACAGAGTTGCAGCGGAAAGGGGTCAAGCTTTATGTAAAAGGTACATTAGATAAAGCATGTCTTCAAAAGACTTCGGAAGAAATTTGTCTCCAAGTGTTGGCTTTGGAAGACTTTGTCTTTGAAGCTTCGGTAGACTTCATATTTGGCTTCAGAAGATATTGGTCATGGCTTTGGAAGATTTCACACTTAGTGTATTTTCTGATGCTAGTGTGAAACTTCCGAAGCATTACTTCAGTTCACTTGTGCATGCATGCAAGAGAGACTTTGGGTGTTTGGGTCGCATCAACCTTTACTTTTAGTCCTTATAGTAATCCCCTAACAAGATTTTTTTAACCAATTTATTAATATTTTTGAAATTAACATAGCCCAATCGTGGATGTCATAAAAAGGATTTAGAGGGTGATGCTTTTGATAAAAGACACGTGACAATGAGAATGGATTCTTTGGATCCCATGTCAAGAAGGTAAGTATCATTCTTTCTTGGAGCTCTCATTAACACCATCTCCTCAGAGATATAAAATACAGACTTCAGAAATAAGCATTCATTTGAAAGAAATAGAGCTGGAATGCCTTTGTCAAAGATTTGAGAGACACTCAATTAATTGAATGGTAGCTTTGGCACAAAGTTAACTTTCTCCTAAGTCAGAGATCCGTTAGACACTTCGCCTTGACCAATCATCTTACCACCTTTCTTGTCACTAGCAAATGCCACATACCCTCCATTGATAATTCAATAATTAGTCAACAAATCTTTCAACCAGGTGATATGTCTAGAGCATCCACTGTTAACGTGCCAATAACTATTTACAGCTTTAGTGGAAGACTCCTGCATATATAGAATAAACAAATTAACCATTTCAAACTAGAACCCATGTTTGAACCAACTTTAGGTTTTGGAACAAATGATTTTTTGCAAATGAAATTATTCACAATACGAGTTAAGATAATACCAAATGAATTCTTATGAACAACTCTATGATGAAGCTCAGGACAATTTTAACTACATGACAATCTTTACTACATCTAAAGCAATGAGATTTTAATCTAGATTTTATATGCAATTAATCAGGAATTTTATCTATAGAAATTTCCTTGTCAGACTCGAACATACTGGAATCAATATCACTATAAGTCTCATACATTTCTCTGGTTCTGAATTTATCTTTTGAGAAGTGACTTTTCTCAGATACTAATATATCATCATTTAAAGTACTTGAAGTACTTGGACCACTTGTACTAGCACTTGAAGAAGATGTTACCTATTCATTATATTTTTAATTTTAGTTGGAGCAAAATATGGAATGGGATGAGAGAATAATTTTTCAAACCAGCTTCCTTTTGTTTTATTATCAGGAATAATTATAGACCTATTCATAACTTCATTCATACAAGCATTTGAAATATCATCATTACATCCTAAAAAAGTGGAACAACCAGTTGAACTCACAGAGTTAATGTCTAAGAGAGACTTTTGAGAAATAAAAATGTTAGTTAAACTACTGCAACTATCTAGAGAGATTTTTGAGATTTAGGGGTACTAAAGCTATTGCATTCAAGCCCACTCGTTGTTCCATAACCGTACTCCTCACGCACTTCCTTATGGTTAATACCTTCTAAACCTGCAAACAGATTGTTAGTATCCATTTTAATTAAATCATTTGAAAGATGACGAATTAGCATTGGTGAGTAATAATAAGTATAGGGAGAAGGATAAAATAAATTATTTTCATAACCCAAACCTGTTTTGATTCTGGCCCCCTGTTATGGTTTGCACAAATCGTCATGTTTCATCCCTAAGATGATCCATTTATCAAGTTTAGATTGTATTTTAATTGTTTCAAACTCAGTAAGAGTGACTCTTTCAATCAAAGTATTTACTTCTATATTTAGTTTTAGATCATCATCGATTCATTTGAATTCCTTTTCATTATCAAGTAACAGACGATTTGCTTATTAACACCAAATAGTCTAATTTTATAAGCAGAAGAGCACATGTCTTGTATTACCTCATAAGGGGGACCCATCACCACCTTTCTGCTACAAGAGCTTTGTCATATTGGCATACAAGAGCTTTGTCATATTGGCACACTGGAGTACTTTTCTTGATTTCCTCAACAATGTTTTTACTTGCTTGCTTCTTATTGCCCTTTTTTCTGTTTGCACCTTCACCAACTCTACCTCACCAGCCTTGAATTCTTTATAGTTATCATTTATCTCATCAATATTCACACTCTCTTTACATATTCTACTACCCTTAAAACTGGCAACAACCTCATAGATAAGAGTTTGATTAACTTCAGCTTCATCTATAAACTCTTTGAAATGATCAAACTCTTCAATAGTTTCCTCTTCATCTACTATCTCAACAACTAGAGCTTGGTTCATTTCTTCTTTAGTCTCTTCAACTTTAGCACTCTAGTCAAAACTTAAAATCAATGTCGTTTCTTTCTTTTGCTTACATTCTTCCTTCTTTATACCCGAGGCTACTCTTGGAACACCTGATTTGCTTGGATCATTTACTATTGACAAATGACACTCTCTTTTGAAATGTCCTAACTGCTTGTAGTTAAAACATCTTAACTTGGCTTTACCAAACCCCAATCTTGAGTTGGAATTTTGACCTCCAAAATTTTTCCTACCAGTCCTTTCCATAAACCTCCTAGCTTGAAAAGTCAACATGGTCATCTGCCACTTTATGTCTCTCTTCTCTAAGTCATTTGGATCAACTTGATACATATCTTCGCACTCATCCCTTTACCTTTCAATTCACCAGCTACAAGTGCTTCGTAGCTGTGGACAAACATAGCAAATAACGCCATTGTGTCTGATGGAATTGAAGTACCAAAAGCAACTTTTGAGTTTGGTTGATCACTGAATGAGCTACCACCACTAATTGACTAATCAATGATACATTTGTAGTTGATTCTCCGTGCCTGGATGCACCCATTGTCGAGCTTGTAGCATATGTGATTAATGGAACATTTTGAGAAAAACCAAATGATGGCATCATGGACTAATTGAACTCTCTTCTTTTCATATCTAATTCAAAAGACTTCAAATTTTTGATGATATCTATGAGCTTATAATCAGTGAATCCTCTTTCTTGCTTTAACATACGAACATGTAAACTCCATTGAGGAAGAAGTGAATCCAACCGCCTATTCACTTGTTTATAGTTTGTAAGCTTTTCATCATATTTCTTTAGAGTGTTTGACACCGTTAGAAATCAATTTGTTAAATCAAGAAGATTTTAATTCTTTTATCCCATGAACGAATTGAAGTCTTTCTCAGCTTGTATCCCTTTATCCTTGACGAACTCATCATTCCCAACATAGAATTCACATAAAGCATGTTGAGTTATATGTACAGGTTTGATTAGTTAACATTGCTAACCGAGCTATGACCCATAAGAGTTATACCATGGGCAACGAGTTCAAACCCCCTTAACTAGATTAACTGGTAAATATACAAACCACTATCAAGTTTAATAATATATAATTAATAAAAAAAAATCAGTTATTAAACGTTATAGGATTATAGGTTTCATTTAAAATCATTGGCTAAACTAATCCAACCAAGCACGGGGCCTGCTAGGGATTAATTAAGCATATAATAGGATCATTAGGGTGATGAACCCTTCACCCATTATTATTACTTAAGTGCCAAGAGAAAACAAAGAAAGAAAACATTCCTTTGAGCAAAGAAAACAAGCCACTAAAATCACACACCACCACCACAACATTTTGTTGTTGTTGTTGTCGTGTTTGTGTAAGGCATCACGACACCAGCGTCGCCTAGTTGTGGCATCGTTTGTAACCCAGATCCTATCGGGTTAAATTTTTGGTATTTAATTTTTACTCTGTTGTGTTAGCTGTTATTAATCTGATTAGTAATTATCAAAATAGTTTTTATAAATTGTAAGGTTTCATATATGGCTGATGCAACCCAAAGCATCCAAATAATTTGTCCTGCATGCATGCACAAAGTGTTTAAGTAGAATGCTTTGGAAGTTTCACATTCTGCATTGGAAAACATTTGAAGTGTGAAATCTTCCGAAGCCAATACCAATATCTTCCGAAGCCAAATATAAAGTCTTTTGAAGCTTCAGAGACAAAGTCTTTTGAAGCCAGTTTATGAAGACATATTTCTTCTGATAACTTTTGATTACATGCTTTATCTGATGTACCTTTTACCATAAACCTAGATCAGCTTTCCGTTGCAACTCTGTTTGACTCACCAAATTTCACAAGTTGGTGAAAAGGTTCATGCTTTTGGTAAACTATACATTGAGGTCTTGAGTCTGTTTCTTTCTACTTTTTGTACTTTTATCCTTTTTGTAATATATTAGGATGTGAGCTATGGCATGTCATAGTCACCAGTCAAAAGGCAATCTGCCTTTTGACTCTACATTAACTTTGTTATTGTCTAGATCATGTATCCAACTAGTCTTTAAAGTATGGCCGGCTGTAGGATTTAGTATAAAGTATCTCTTGTCCCTTGTAAATTTCTTTGTGCTTTGTAACACTTATAAGGAACTAGAGAGCAATATACAATATTCTTGAAAGCCAAACACTTTTGTTATTTGTTCTTGTTTTGTCTCTTAATTACTTGTGTTTCTTAGTATCATTGTAACTAGTTTCTTGTTCCCCATTTGATTTGTTAAGTGTTCTAAATCAATCTCTACTTATTGTGTGTTGTGTTATAAATGACCAAACCCCTCAAACGGTCCTGAAATTGGTATCAGAGCTTTCAGACTCTTAAGAGCAAGGTCTCACCATCTTAAGATTCCTCACACACATAAAATACTTAACATCTCAAATGATAACTATCACTAAAGCTTATATGGAAACTGGAACCATGACAAAATCCCCATTGATCACTCTTGAAGATTTTGACACTTGGTGGTAAAGAATGGAAGGTTTCATCAAGTCTCAAGACTTTCCAGGATGTGGGAATCTATTGTCTCAGGTGCTGGTGGAGGTGATATGATTCCAAAGGCTGTGGCTAACTTCTCTAATAAAGATAGAAAGCCATGACAACCCTTCAGAGTGCTCTTCCTAACTATGTATATAGTGGTTTCAAGAAATCCAAAACAACTAAACAGTTGTGGGATGCATTAAAACTAATGTATGAGGGTTGTACTAAAGCCAAGGAGAACAAGAAGGATCTCTTGAAGTAGCAGTCTAAAATTTTCACCTTTAAAGAAGGTGAAACTATGACTCAGTAATACTTCTGGTATGTGGAGATTGTGGATACCCTTGTGGATGGAGGTGTTGCACTTGAGGATAGAGACATTGTAAGGAAGTTCATGTCCTCACTTCCTAGGCAATGGACACACTAATGTGTGGTTATCAAGAGGACTGAGAACCTGAAAACTCTCACTCTAATAGAGTTATATGGGATTCTCAGTGGCTACTAGATGGAGATGAACATGCAAGGTTCATCTGGCAACTCTAACAATCAAATGAGTTCAGTCGTTCATGTGGTTGAAAGGGATAACATAGAACCCCAACATCATCTCATATGCTACCCTGACAACTCACCAAAGGGTGCTTTCATCACCTTCCCAGAGACACCAAGGGAGAACTATACTCAAGGAAGCCAATTCCAAGAGACAAGTTCTTCTCAAGTCTTTGTGTCTTCTGATGAAAGTTGTGGCAACTTTCTTTTCACCCTTGAAGACCTGGACTGTATCCATCCAGATGATCTAGAGTACATGGAGATAGTTCAGCAGATGGCTCTTCTCGCTCACAGAGCCAAGAAGTTCTACAAGCGGACTGGAAGGAAGTTTTCAAGTGATGCAACCATTGGAAAGTTTGGGCTGGATAAAAGCAAAGTCAAGTGTTACAACTGTAACTTGATGGGCCACTTTTCCAGGGAGGGAAAGGCACCAAGAACAAATGGTGGCCAAGCACAATCCAGACCAAACTACACTGACAAAGCTACCCAGAATGATAAGCCAAAGTAGCAAGTTGTTATTGTTGTTAAAGAAAGAGGCTTTGACTGGAGCTTTCAGGTGGAAGATGCTTCCCCAAACCAAGTATTGATGGCAGATCATGATGAAGCCAAGGTATTAGAACATCTATGTACCCCTGAATGCATTGCTAAAGTTAACAGATACAGGTCCAATAACTTAGAAATAAGATCTGATCTTGAGTCCTTGAACATCTTAAAACTTGATTTAAGAAAGTCTGAAAATGATAATAAACTGAAGATTGAGGACTTAGAGAAAACCATTTCAGTTCTAAAACATCAACATACAAACTTTAGGATTCAGATCAAAGATCTCATAACTAAGCTGACTGAGTATCAGGCTGAGCTTGTGATCAGCAAAGCCAGGGCAGAAAAGTGTGTTCTTGAAGAAGAGACCTTCAAGAACATGATATCTTCATCCCTCCACAACAAAGTGTGCTATCAAAACAAGAAAGGACTAGGATCAATGAGATAGCTCCATGACTTAAAACAGGGACATGGTAAGGAAGTTCATGTCCTCTCTTCCGAGGCAATGGACACATTATTATGTTGTTATCAAGAGGATTGCGATCCATATGACTGTCACTTTGACTGAGTTGTATGGTATTCTCAGTGGATACCAGATGGAAATAAACATGCAAGGTTCATCTGGTAATTCCAGCAATCAAAAGAGTTCAGCCCTGCATGTGACTGAAAGAGATAGCATAGAACCTCAACATCATCTTATATGCTACCCAGAAAACTCACAAAAGGGTCCTTTCAACACCTTCCCGGAGACACCAAGAGAATGCTACACTCAAGGAAGCCTATTGCAAGAGACAAGGTCTTCACATACATTTATGTTTTCTCATGAAAGCTCAGGAAACTTTCTATTCACCCTTGAAGACCTGGACTGTATCCATTCAAATGACTTGGAGTATATGGAAATAGTCCAACAGATGGCTCTTCTCACTCATAGAGCCAAGAAGTTCTACAAGAGGATAGGAAGGAAGTTTCCGAACAATATAGCCAGTGGAAAGTTTAGACTGGATAAAAGCAAAGTCAAGTGTTACAACTGTAACCAAATGAGCCACTTTGCAAGGGGGTTCAAGGCACCATGGACAAAGGGGACCAAACTACATTGAGAAAGCCACCTAGAATGAGAAGCCAAGCAGCAAGCTGCAGTTGCTATTGAAGAAGGAGGCTTTGACTGGAGTTTTCAGGTGGAAGATGCATCTCCAAACCAAGCACTAATGGCTGACCATGATGAAGCAAAGGTATTGGAATATCTCTGTACACCTAAATGTATTGCTAAAATTAATAGATACAAGTCCTACAACTTAGAGATAAGATCTGATTTTAAGTCCTTAAATTTCTTAAAATCTAATTCCAAAAGTTCTGAAAATGACTATGTTGGATCAAGAAAAAGGCTGGTGCAACCAAAACCAAATCACTTAGACTATTTTGGTGCATCTAATAAAAGACTTCTGAAGCTAAGTGTGGAACTTCCGAAGGAAATATAGTTCTTTCGAAGACAAAGTGCAAGATTGAATTCTGAAGACAAACTCTACTTCCGAAGTCAAAGTGTTCACTTCCTAAGATCAAGTCTGAGAAGAAAAGATCAGAAGACAACTTCCAAAGTATGAAGAAAAGAAGAAGTCCTCAAGCCTCGGAAGAAGTAGCCTATACCAAAGTATAAGTGGCTTTGGAAGAACTTGGTCTTCCGAAGCCAACTACCCTTCAAAAGACACTACTATGAACAAGTGGACATAAGTATGGTGTCTCTGACACTCCGCTGCAGACCTCTGATATACTGCATGGCATTTTCTCAAAAGCCATGTAGTTGACCATACTTTATTTCATTGTTCACCTTTATTAGGTAGCATAGTTGAACACTTTAGTTGGTGACAAAAGGTAAGTTATGGTCATGTCATGACTACCATATCTTAGATAAGACACTGTCTAAGATACCTTAAACTATAGCATTGTAGTATTTCCTTTAGTTAGAGGATTCCAGCTGGTATCAAAGTATATCCAGCTATAGGTAGTATTTTATATAGGTTCTCATTGTAACTCATGTAATTTGCTTGTAAGGGTCTTGTAATACTTTTGGGTTGAGAAGCAATATACGCAAGTACCTTGAAAATTATCTTCTTGTGTTCATTGTTACTTATTATATTACTATCAACTCTTAAGAGAGACTCAGCTTCATCTAATCTGAGTGTTGTATAAGTGAATTTGAGAGAAAAACCAAGTGTTAAGTGACAAAAACCAATCCTGCAATTGGTATCAAATCTTCTTAGGCTCTTGATTGTGAGATCTTACCATCCAAATCAACCTGTTTTTCACTCCTCCTGAAACCACACTCAAAGTGCTCCTCAACAAGTTTGAAGTTGAAATGGGCACCATGACTAAAGCTCCTATCATTACCCCTGAAAACTTCCGGTCATGGAGTAGACGCATGGAAGGTTTCATTAAGTATCAAGACAACAAGATTTGGTAGTCCATTGTCAATCGCCCGTATAAACCCAAGGTGGATGCACCTGGTGGAAACGGGGCCATGATACAAAATGCTATTGAAGACTACTCTGATGAGGACCGGAAGAAGACGGACATTGACATCAATACAATGACTATTCTTATTACTGCAATACCAACTCCATCATGGTGGGGTTTGAGCATTGTAAGTCAGCCAAAGAACTATTTGATGCACTTACTCAAATGTACTCTAGCTCAAATGACTCCAAGAAGGAATCACTAAAGCAGTAATTTGAGAACTTCACCTACATTGCTAGAGAGATTCTCAGCCAGCAATACTTCAGGTACATGTACCTCATTTCTTCCCTTCAGCCTATGGGAATTACTCTTGAACTTAAAGACCTCACAAGAAAGTTCATGAGTGCACTCCCTAATGAGTGGACATTCTATTGTGTCTCTATCAAGAGGATGGAAAATCTGAACACCCTCAACATGACCAAACTCTACAGCATTCTTGATGGATACCATTTGAGATGGAGAGCAAGAGTGGCCATCAGACAAGCAGACTCCTAAGTCTTCCTACTAGAAACATTTTGATGGTTACTGAAGGCTAACGACCCACACAACCTCAACAGTACCTGACATTCACCCAGTAGCCATCCTGCTCATCTGAACCATACATTACATTTCCTGAGACTCCAAGGTCTCAACAGGCTTAGCATAGTTCCTTTCAGGACAACTACGCCTTTGTCTCAGGAAGTGGACACTCTAGTGATTTTCAATACTGCTTTGATTATCTAGAGTGATTTAGTCCAGATGATGTAGAATATGTGGATATTGTCCAAAAACTGGCTCTTTCAACTTACAAAGCAAAGAAGTTCTTCAAGAGAACTGGAAGGCAATTTCCCCAGAACCCAACCAACAACAAATTTGGGTTTGACAAAACCAAGGCCAAATGCTACAAGTAACCAACTTGGTCATTTTGCATGGGAATGCAAGGCTCCATGTCAAATCTGGGAACCCCACAGGCCTCCACACATCCCTCTACATCAAAGCCCACTAGAAAGTCAATAGAGACAACTGCAATGGCTCAAGAAGTTGACTGGAGCTTTATGGTATAGGATTTGACTCCTGCTCAAGCACTTATGGCAGGCATAGATGACAATAAGGTATATGAACATCTCTGTACTCCTGCATGTATTGCTAAGGTTAAACTGTATCAGGACTACAATATGGAGATTAAATCCGATATGAGTCTCTAAATGTTTTAAAATCTGATTTTAAAAAAGGCCGAATCTGACTATCAAAGGAAAATTGAAGAGTTGGTGAAAACTATGTCCTTGTCAAAACACAAACATACAAACTATAAGACTCAAATAAAGGATTTGATATCCAAATTTTCTGAAGCTCAAGCCCAACTTGTCATTGCTAAGGCTCAAGCCAGGAAGTATGCCATTTCTGAGAAAAACTTCCAAGCTATTATTGTATCATCCTCCTACTCCAAAATTTGTATCAAAATAAAGGAGGGTTGCGGACCAATGAAATTTCTCCACCATATTCTTATGAGTCCATATGATAACCAAGATGTGATACTGAAGAGCAAAAGGTCCCATCTGCGGACCCATCTTCAGTTGAGTTGAAGAATGAATAATAATAGAGGCCACTACCGGGAAGGAACAGGTAAATCAACCCATTTCTCCCAGTGATGATCAAATCCTAACCACCAAAGTTAGAAGAAGCAGAGCTAAAACAACAAGAAGAACTGCCAAGAAAGTGGTGAAAACTAATGACTGATCCAAAACAAAAAGGTGTATTCATCTCGGGTGGATTCTAGGTGGTATGTAACTTTGATTCAGGAAAGGGGTGTAGTACCAACACTCTTGTCCTACCAAATGAAAAAAAGTTAAAGGGAAAGGTTGCTAGTGAAGAGAAAAGGAACAAGAAACAACAATCCTCAGTTTCCCAGAAGACTAACTTTGCATGCATAATGCGTGGTCTGCAAAACAACATGGCCAAAGATTATTATTAAAATCCAGCTAGCACATATTGTGCAAATAATGTTAAGCTGGTTTCCGAAGCAAGGATGCTTTCGGAAGAAAATCCTTCTTCCGAAGGGAAAATGGCTTCAGAAGCTAAAGCTGTTAAAAATCAAAAGAGCAAAAGAGTTTCCTTGAAACCATTCCACAAGAAGACTACTTCGGAAGAAAGGGTGGTGAAGGCTTCTTCCAAAAAGAAAGAAGCTTCGGAAGAATGTCATGCTTCAAAAGCCTCAAAAAGTTCGTCCTCAATGATCAACCAAAAGCTTGATTGGAAGATCAAGAAAGAGAAGGAGTCAGGGAAGGTTTATCATTTCGACCTTATCAAATGGTCCAAGTGATGAAAAAGGGAAAGCTGGTTTCCGAAGCAAGGATGCTTTCGGAAGATAATCCTTCTTCCGAAGGGAAAATGGCTGTAGAAGCTAAAGCTGTTAAAAATCAAAAGAACAAATGAGTTCCCTTGAAACCATTCCACAAGAAGACTACTTCGGAAGAAAAGGTGGTGAAGGCTTCTTCCAAAAAGAAAGAAGCTTCGGAAGATTGTCATGCTGCAAAAGCCTCAAAAAGCTTATCCTCAATGATCAACCAAAAGCTTGACCTCTTCTTCTAAGACATCTATCGAACCCCATGCTTAACCTTTGGTTCAATTATGTCACTATCAATGGAAGAACCCAAGACCATCAAGGCTTAGGTTTCCAATCAAAAATAATAATATCATATTATGTGTAGGGACATCCATATGACAAAATTAACAATATTTGGATTGTGGATAGTGGATGCTCCAGACAAATGATAGGGAATAGATCTCTCCTTCAACAGTTTTAACATTTTGATAGAGGTCCTGCCCAGTTTGGAGGTGAGGCGAGAGGATATATTTTTGGCAAAGGAAGTATATCTAACAAAAAGTTAAAAGTTGACAAAGTTCATTTTGTCAAACAGCTTGAACACACTCTGTTAAGTGTTTCTTAGTTTTCTAATCAAAAGCATCAAATGCTCTTCACAGAATATGAGTGCATTATCCTCAAACCAGGGATGACAAATCCTTCAGAATTGGTATTTCTTTGATCTCCTAGGAAAAGGGATATGTACAAGCTTGATATGAACAATGCTTCTCCAATAGGTGAAGTATCTTCTTCCTTTCCAAAGCTGATGGTGATGAGTCAACACTATGACATAAACGAATGTGTCACGTAAATTTTAAGACAATGAATAACTTGGCTAAAAATAACTTGGAATATGGTTTGCCTAAAAAGGATTTTTTCGGCAAATATAACTGTGTTGCATGCCTGAAACGGAAGCAACACAGGGCATCTCACAAATCCAAAGTTGTTAACTCCATCACCACTCCATTACACTTATTGCACATGGATCTATTCGGTCTCACAAGTATAATAAGTATTGGAAGGAAATCATATTGCCTTTTGATTGTTGATGAGTTTACAAGATTTACATGGGTAATCTTTTTAAGATCTAAAGATGAAACTGTTGAAACACTAAAATTTTTTATTCTTAAAATAAAAAATCAAATTGATCACAAGGTTAAGATAATTAGAAGTGATCAAGGGAATGAGTTTAAGAACCTCGTTCTTGAATAATTCTGAGAGGAGGAACATGACACTTATTGAGGGTTGCTCGAACTATGTTAGCAGATTCTAAACTACCTCTAACATTCTAGGTAGAGGCAATCAACACTGCATGCTATGCGCAGAATAGAGTTCTTTTAGTTAAGCCACATGGAAAAACCCCTTATGAGCTATGGAACAAGAGGCCATCGTTCATTGGCTTTCTAAGGTCCTTTGGCTGCAGGTGTACCATACTTAACACAAAGGACAATTTGGAAAAATTTACTAAAAAGTCGGATGTTGCTATCTTTGTTGGATACTCCTCTAGCTCTAAAGCTTATAAAGTTTACAACATCAAGAATCAACAATTTGAGGAATCATCCAATATTGTTGTAAGTGAGCACACTCCTTGTGTTAGGGGGAATAGACTTGATCATATATTTGACTTAGAATTGTTTCCAAACTATTCTAAACCATCTTGTGAGAATGTTTCAGTTGGAACAGGTACTTAAGGAAATTCTAAAGATAACCAATTGTTTGAGTTACCCAGACCTATTCCAAGTTCTCTAAGAGCTACAACAAATCAAGCTTCCACTATTGGCTGATCTGATAGTATAAGTATCTCAAGGGACAGTGGAGCTTCAACCAGTGATTCAACTGTTGACCCTCAAAGTTTATTAGGTGACCCTGCACAACACTAAGCTGATGGAAGTAGCATCTTGAAGGAACAAGCAACTATTAATGCTGCTTCACAACAAACAAAAGATGATGTTTCTCATTCATTCAATCAGTCCCAAACAACAACTAGAAAAAGTGTTCTAGCTCCTGAGCAAATATGTCCAATCTAGATTTATCTTTGCAACTAGAAGTGATTCCTCGACTAAGAATTCACAAAACTCATCCAGCTGAGAACATCATAGGGGATGTCTCTGAAGGTGTGAGAACAAGAGGACAGACTGATCATAGGAATGTCTGCTTGTACTCATGCTTCTTGTCCCAGATGGAACCCAAGAAGGTAGAAGATGCCTTGAAAGATATTAACTGGATTGGATCAATGCAAGAGGAGCTGCTTCAATTCAAGAGACAAAAGGTTTGGAACCTATGTCCGCTACCATATGGTCAAGTACCTACAGGCACAAAATGGGTTTTCAGAAACATGAGAGATGACAAAGGCCTCATTATCAAAAAGAAGGCAAGACTAGTGGTTCAAGGATACACTTAAGAGGTGGGAATCAATTATACTAATGTCTTTGCACATGTTGCAAGACTTGAGGCAGTTAGGATCTTCCTTGCTTATGCTGCATCCAAGAGTTTCACTGTCTACCAACTTGATGTCAAGTGTGCCTTTCTATATGGGGATATAGATAGGGAAGTCTACGTCTGTCAGCTTCTAGGATTTGAAGACCCATAACACCCCAAATATGTGTGCAAATTGGATAAAGCTCTATATGGGCTGCACCAAGCACCTAGGTTGTGGTATGAGACTTTGTCTCAGTTTCTTTTGAAGAATGGTTACACTAGAGGTACCATTGATAAGACTCTTTTCATAAGGAAGTCTGGAAAGGACATCTTGCTTGTTCAAGTCTATTTTGATGACATCATATTTGGTTCCTCAAATAACCAAATGTGTAAAGACTTTGAGAGCATCATGAAGAAGAAGTTTGAGATGAGTTTCATGGGGAAAATGGACTTTTTCCTTAGAATTCAGGTAAAGCAAATGAAGGAAGGGTTCTTCATCAATCAATCTAAGTATGTCAATGACATATTAGAAAGATTCGACATGAAAGATAGCAGTCAGCCAAGACACCCATACCCAGAAACCATAATCGATGTCCTGATTCCGAGGGGGAGAATATGGGTCAACATCAGTATAGGGCAATTTTTGGTTCTTTGATGTATCTCACAGCAAGTAGACCGGATATCATGTTTTCAACTTGCATTTGTGCAAGATATCAGGCTGCTCCAAATGTAAAACACCTAGCTGCTGCCAAGAGAATCCTCAGATACAACAAAAGAGCACCTAATTAGGTCTCTGGTATCCAAGGAACAACAATTTTAATCTCTATGGATACTCTGATACTGACTATGATGGCTGCAATATTGACAAGAAATCAACATTAGGTGGATGTCAATTTCTTGTTGGAAGGATCATCTCATGGCAATGCAAGAAAGAATCATGTGTCTCTACATCTGTTGAAGCTGAATACATTGCTTCTGCAAGTTGCTGTGCTCAACTACTATGGATTCAAAACTAGATGACAGACTATGGATTCAACTTTATGAGCACTCCTATCCACATTGACAATAATAGTGCTATCTCCATTACTAAAAATCCTATGAAGCACTCCAAGACAAAGCATATTGATATCAGGTATCATTTCATTAGAGATATTCATGAGAAAAATCTAATTAAGCTAATCAAAGTTGATTCAAATGAACAATTTGCTGACTTGTTCACCAAAGCTTTTAATGAGCGGAGATTTAAGTATCTCATTACAGCCATTGGGACGATAAACATTGATTAGTCTACCTCTTTTGAAAACCTTTTCAAATATGTAAGGTCTTCCTTGCTTATGCTGCATCCAAGAGTTTCACTGTCTACCAACTTGATGTCAAGGGTGCCTTTCTATATGGGGATATAGATATGAAAGTCTACGTTTGCCAGCCTCTAGGATTTGAAGACCCACAACACCCCAACTATGTGCGCAACTTGGATAAAGCTCTATATGGGCTGCACCAAGCACCTAGGTTATTGTATGAGACTTTGTCATAGTTTCTTCTGAAGAATGGTTACACTAGAGGTACCATTGATAAGACTCTTTTCATAAGGAAGTCTGGAAAGGACATCTTGCTTGTTAAAGTCTATGTTGATGACATCATATTTGGTTCCTCAAATGACCAAATGTGTGAGCATCATGAAGAAGAAGTTTGAGATGAGTTTCATGAGAAAAATGGACTTTTTCCTTGGAATTCAGGTAAAGCAAATGAAGGAAGGGTTCTTCATCAATCAATCTAAGTATGTCAATGACATATTAGAAAGATTCGACATGAAAGATTGTAGTCAGCCAAGACACCCATACCGAGAAAACATAATCGATGTCCTGATTCCGAGGGGGAGAATATGCGTCAACATCAGTATAGGGTAATTTTTGGTTCTCTGATGTGTCTCACAGCAAGTAGACCGGATATCATGTTTTCAACTTGCATTTGTGCAAGATATCAGGCTGCTCCAAAGGTAAAACACCTAGCTGCTGCCAAGAGAATCCTCAGATACAACAAAAGAGCACCTAATTAGGTCTCCGGTATCCAAGGAACAACAATTTTAATCTTTATGGTTACTCTGATAGTGACTATGGTGGCTGCAATATTGACAAGAAATCAACATTAGGTGGATGTCAATTTCTTGGTGGAAGGATCATCTCACGGCAATGCAAGAAAGAATCATGTGTCTCTACATCTGCTGAAGCTGAATACATTGCTTCTGCAAGTTGCTGTGCTCAACTACTATGGATTCAAAACTAGATGACAGACTATGGATTCAACTTTATGAGCACTCCTATCCACATTGACAATAATAGTGCTATCACCATTACTGAAAATCCTATGAAGCACTCCAAGACAAAGCATATTGATATCAGGTATCATTTCATTAGAGATATTCATGAGAAACATCTAATTAAGCTAATCAAAGTTGATTCAAATGAATAATTTGCTGACTTGTTCACCAAAGCTTTTAATGAGCGGAGATTTAAGTATCTCATTACAGCCATTGGAATGATAAACATTGATTAGTCTACCTCTTTTGAAAACCTTTTCAAATATGTAAGGTCTTCCTTGCTTATGCTGCATCCAAGAGTTTCACTGTCTACCAACTTGATGTCAAGTGTGCCTTTCTATATGGGGATATAGATAGGGAAGTCTACGTCTGCCAGCCTCTAGGATTTGAAGACCCACAACAGCCCAACTGTGTGTGCAAATTGGTTAAAGCTCTGTATGGCCTGCACCAAGCACCTAGGTTGTGGTATGAGACTTTGTCTCAGTTTCTTTTGAAGAATGGTTACACTAGAGGTACCATTGATAAGACTCTTTTCATAAGGAATTCGGGAAAGGACATCTTGCTTGTTCATGTCTATGTTGATGACATCATATTTGGTTCCTCAAATGACCAAATGTGTGAGCATCATGAAGAAGAAGTTTGAGATGAGTTTCATGGGAAAAATGGACTTTTTCCTTAGAATTCAGGTAAAGCAAATGAAGGAAGGGTTCTTCATCAATCAATCGAAGTATGTCAATGACATATTAGAAAGATTCGACATGAAAGATTGCAGTCAGCCAAGACACCCATACCCAGAAACCATAATCGCTGTCCTGATTCCAAGGGGGAGAATATGGGTCAACATCAGTATAGGGCAATTTTTGGTTCTCTGATGTATCTCACAGCAAGTAGACCAGATATCATGTTTTCAACTTGCATTTGTGCAAGATATTAGGTTGCTCCAAAGGTAAAACACCTAGCTGTTGCCAAGAGAATCCTCAGATACAACAAAAGAGCACCTAATTAGGTCTCTTGTATCCAAGGAACAACAATTTTAATCTCTATGGATACTCTGATAGTGACTATGGTGGCTGCAATATTGACAAGAAATCAACATTAGGTGGATGTCAATTTCTTGGTGGAAGGATCATCTCACGGCAATGCAAGAAAGAATCATGTGTCTCTACATCAGCTAAAACTGAATACATTGCTTCAGCAAGTTGCTGTGCTCAACTACTATGGATTCAAAACTAGATGACAGACTATGGATTCAACTTTATGAGCACTCCTATCCACATTGACAATAATAGTGCTATC
>BJCM01264857.1:0-24867 GCA_018326385.1 Flaveria bidentis
TGTTCTTGTATCTTTCTTTTATGCTTTGTAACACTTGTAATAAAACTTGAGAAAGCAATATACTGCATCCTTGAAAACCAAACACTTGTGTTCTCTTGTTCTGTCTCTTACTTATTACTTGTGTTCTTAGTGTCATACTTGTGGTTAATCCAGTCTTACTATTTGATTAAGTTTGGTTAATCTCCTCTTTGTGTTATTGTGTTGTAAGTGACCCCTTCACCGGTCCTGCATATATTATAAATAATTTCAGTCATATCATATCATATCATATCATATCATATCATTTATAACTAATAAATATTATGATATTAATATGAGAATTATTTAACCCGTGTAATACAGGGGTTTACTAAAGCTAATAGTAGTAACAATAGTAGTAGTAGTAGAATAGTAGTAATAATAATAATAATAATAATAATAATAATAATAATAATAATAATAATAATAATAATAATAATTGTAACACCTGGATATTTTTATAGATGAGAAAGAAAGAATGAAAGTGAAGAAAAAGAAAGAAACATAATTTAACTCAAGTTGAGGGGATAAAAGTGTCGAAAAGGACAAAAGTTTCAAAAAGTTGGTGTAAAAGGTGAGCATGGTCGTCCATGTTGTCTACACACCCTTCATTCGGATATTTCCATAGAGAGAAAGATTAGAGCTTGGGTTTGAAGAAGAACAAGAAAGAAATTGAATTCAAGGTAAGAATTTTTGGTTATGTGATGTTCTTGACTGGTATATGCCTTGGTTATTTGTTTATGTGTGTTCGGTTGTGTGTTTTTGGTGGGTTTCTATGTGTTGAACTCATTTGCAAATGAGTTTGAAGAAGTCATACTCAAAGGTTGTCAAAGGTAAGTTCTAGAATATGATTTTGGGGCTGGAAATGCATGTGTGAACGTTTATATTTAAATGGATTTTTACACCTGTATGTATGTGTATGTGAGTATGCGGGTGGGTTATGATTTTGGGTGCTATGATGATGTTATGTTCATGTTATGGTGCTTATAATATTAAAACTAAGCTTAGAGCATGTTAGATTAATGATTGGGACTAAATTATGATGATTTTAGTGTATGTTAGTTGCCCATGCGCTTGTATTGGTCCATGCGCCTAACGGTCATAACTGCCTAAGTGTGGTCTCATGCGGCCAAAGTTCATGCACCAATGTCATGCGCTTGCATAGTGCTCTTGCGCCTATGCCTTAGAAAATATTTTGAGATTTTTGGGGATGTTCCCAGAGGGTGATGTAAGTTGACTTTATGAAGTCATGTGATGTGTGATGATATGCTTAAGTATGGCTATGTTTATGTTTATGTTCCTTATTATGTATGTTTATTTTCCATGGCTTTACGTGTTATGTTTATGAAGGAAATGAAAAGTTTTTTGTAAAGTAAAATGGAAGATAATGAAAAGAGGAACGTAAAGAATTAACGCATTCATTAATAAATGAAAGAACGTAAGAAAGTTTTGCAAGCAATGTATGGAGGTTCACACCTAATGAAGGGTGTTAACTCAACTGTGTTTGGGTTAGCTACCCCGGATGGATACACATTGGGGTCTAATCTTTGTGATTGACCATATGTATGTGATCCTTGCCGCTTGCCTTAGGTACTGGAGTTAGCTTTGTGCATAATGTTCGAGGTCTATGCTAGTCGAACATTGCCCATAGACCTCGAAGGGAGTTAGCTTTGTGCACGATGTTCGAGGCCCAGTTAGCTCTGTCCTCATAGGGAGATGGAAAAGTTGAAAGGGATTTCCTGCAACTGGAGGCGGGAACCATGACCAATCAGGAATACACCACCAAGTTCAACGAGATGGCATGACTGGTGCCAGATCAGGTAACGCCTCTGTCACGAAAGAACAACAGATACATCCGAGGGATGCCGGTGGATATCCAAAGGCACCTGATCGTCGACCGACCGAGTATGGTTTGGTTGGCGGTTGATCTGGCAGGAAGATTGTATGATGAGCGGGCTATGGTGGTGGCTGAAGTCAGCAAGAAATATGGTGGTGATCGAAATTGGAATGGAAAGCGGTTTGGACGTGACAGGGCCACTCAAAACAATAAAGGTGCACGGGTGGATGACCGGCATGTGGTCACATCTGGTGCAGGGATAAAAAGGTGTGGTAAGTGTGGAAAGGAGCACACCAGAGAGTGTAGGTAGGAACTGAACGTATGCTTCAAGTGTGGGAAGTCGGGCCACATTACGAGAGAGTGCAAGGTGACAAGGTGTTTTAACTGTGGCTGGGAGGGCCACATGAGCAGAGACTGTAAGAAGTCGAGGGCTAAAAGTTTTGGGGCAGCGAAGAAGGCTGGAGGTGAAGGGCAAAGAGCGAGCGCTAGGGCGTTCACGATAACGCAGGAGGAGGGTAGGACGGACCTCGATGTTGTGTCAGGTACGTTTCTAGTAAACCAAACTCTACCTTCTGTGTTATTTGATTTTGGTGCTAGTAAGAGTTTAATTTTTGCTGCTTTCTGTGCTAAATTGCCCGTTAGTAGTAGGATTATAGATAAGCCCTTCAATATAGAAACTGCCATAGGTAAGTCTACCAGGATTTCTGAGATGATAGAAGGTTATGACTTAGAACTAGAAGGTCATAAGTTTCCTCTTAGACCAATGGTGATGACCTTAGGCGGGTTTAATGTAGTCCTAGTAATGGATTGGCTAGCAGACTACAAGGCGAACATTGGGTGTCGCAAGAAGATGATTCAGTTGACATCGCCTGATGGGAGTTTGGTGACGGTTTACGGTGATCGAGTCACTATGATCCCGGAAGTGATTTTGATGGCGGTGGCGGGAAATTGCATTCAGCGTGGATGTAGTGCCTACTTGGTCTACGTAAAGGATATGGATACGTCAACACTACAACTGTCTGATGTACCAATTATGTGCGACTTTCTGGACGTGTTTCAAGAAGATGTACAAGGAGTGCCACCCATTGGACCGCGAGATCGAGTTCCTGATTGATTTGATATCGGGTGCCCTACCTGTTGCTAAGGCACCGTATCGATTGGCTCCGACCAAGATAAAGGAACCGATGGAACAACTTCAGAAATTTCTTGATAAAAGGTTTATTAGACTGAGTATCTCTCTATGGAGTGCTCTGGTCTTATTTGTGAAAAAGAAGGATGGTAGTATGAGGATGTCTATAGACTACCACGAGCTGATTAAGCTAATGGTGAAGAATTGATATCTACTATAGAGAATTGATGATCTGTTTGATCAGCTCCAAGGTGCTAGTTGGTTCTCAAGGATAGACCTCCGATCTGGTTACCATCAGTTGAAGGTGAAGGAGCATGATATTCCTAAAACAGCTTTTCGTAGGCGTTATGGACACTACGAGTTCCTCGTTATGTCCTTTGGTTTAACCAACGCGACAACTACTTTTATGGACTTGATGAATCGAGTATGTCGGTCGATGTTGGATAAATCAGTGATCGTGTTTATTGATGATATCCTGATTTATTCGAATAGCGAGGAGGAGCACGCCGGTGATATCGAGAGGTGTTGGAGACGTTGAGAAAGGAGAAGTTGTATGCCAAATTCTCCAAGTGCACTTTCTGGTTGCATGCAGTTCAATTTTTGGGTCATGTAGTGAATCTCAAGGGGATTATGGTGGACCCGACCAAGGTGAAGGCGGTGATGCAATGAAAGTCTCCAAAGACGCCATCCAATATCCGTAGTTTCTGGGGTTTGGCCGACTATTATAGGAGATTCTTTCAAGACTTCTCTAAGATAGCTTCTCCATTGAATAAATTGACCCGTAAAGATATGAAGTTTGTATGGGGTCAAGCTCAAGAGAGTGCTTTTAAGGAGTTAAAGGCGAGGTTGACATAAGCCCCAGTCTTGTCTTACTCGACGGAAGCGAAGACTTGGTGGTCTATTCAGATGCTTTTTACTCGGGGTTGGGTTGCATGTTGATGCAGCGAGGAAAGGTTATAGCTTATGCATCCTGACAGTTGAAAGTTCATGAGGTTAATTATCCTACTCATGAATTGGAGTTAGCAGATGTAGTCTTTGCGTTAAAGATTTGGAGGCACTACCTGTACGGGACTAAGTGCACCATATTCACTGACCACATGAGTTTGAAGTACTTCTTTGAACAAAGGGATTTGAATATGAGGCGGAGGCGATGGTTAAAGCTCATAAATGATTATGATAGCGAGTTCCATTACCATCTGGGAAAGACCAATGTAGTGGCAGATGTCCTTAGCTAAAAGGAGAGACTCGAGTCGATACGGGTGAAAGCTTATCAGTTGATTATGACCATCTTAACTCTGAAAGGATGAGAGGTCTAGTCATGGAGTTGGGTGAAAACACACTCAATGTTAGAACCCGATTCAGGAGAATGTTGAGTCCGCGTTATGGGGATCTACGCGGGAAGATCATGGATGAAGCTCATAAGACTCGATACTCTATTCATCCCGGTGATACAAAGATGTATCAAGATATGAAGAAAGATTATTGGTGGCCAGGTATGAAGCGCGATGTAGCGGAGTATGTGAGTAAGTGCCTTAGTTGCTTACAAGTGAAGGTCGGACATTAGAAGGCGTACGGGAAGATACAACTGTTGGATATACTGGAGTAGAAGTGGGAGAATATCACCATGGACTTTATTATGAAGATACCACATATTGCGAAGGGGTTTGATGCCATATAGGTGATAGTTTGTTGTTTGACGAAGAATGTTCACTTCTTACCGATCTGTGAGACATATTCGTCTAAGAGGTTGGCGGATCTCTTCATTAAAGAGATTGTAACTCGTCATGGTGTATCGGTGTCTATTGTGTCTGATCGTGACACCCGGTTCATATCTATGTTTCAAAAGAAGTTCCATGATGCGATGGGGACGAAGTTACATATTAGCACGACTTATCATCCTCAAATGGATGGTCAGTTGGAAAGGACGATTCAGACGCTAGAAGATATGCTTCGGGCATGCGTCATTGACTTTGGAGGAAGTTGGGATGACCACTTACCATTATCTTAGTTTTTATACAACAATAGTTATCATGCAAGTATTGGTATGCCACCTTATGAGATGCTATACGGTAGGAGATGTAGAGCACCCGTTTGTTGGGGTGATATTGGTCAAAAAGAGTTGGAAGTATTGAGGTGATCGAGGCTACGAGTGAGAAGATTGAAAAGATCAAAGCCTTTATGAAGGCTACCAAGGATAGGCAGAAGTCGTATGCCAATAAGAGCCAAAGACCGATTGAGTTCCAGGTGGGTGATAAGGTTATGTTGAAAGTCTCACTTTGGAAAGATATCATTCGGTTTAGGTAGCGGGGCAATTTGAGCCCGAGATACATAGGGCCTTTCCGAATCATTCCTCGAGTAGTAGAGGTGGCTTATAGATTGGAGTTACAGGATGAGTTAAGTGGAATTCACTCGACATTCCATGTACCTCATGAGAGAAAGCGTTTGACTAATGAGGATATGGTTGTACCATTGGAAGATATCATAGTTGATGAACGGCTCAATTATGTGGAGCAACCAGTGGTGATCATTGATCGTAAGAAGAAACGGTTAAGGAATAAAGTAGTTCCCTTTGTGTGTGTACAGTGGAAGCACAACAAGGGATCCGAGTCTACGTGGGAGACTGAAAAAAAGATGAGGTAGCATTACCCACATTTGTTCAAGGAAAAACAAGTTTCGGGGACGAAACCTATAAAGGGGGGGGGTGGACTTGTAACACCCGGATATGTTTTTAGACAAGTAATAAAGAATAAAAGCGAAGAAAAAGAAAGAAACATAATTTAACCCAAGTTGAGCGGTTAAAACGGTCAAAAAGGACAAAAGTTTCAAAAAGTTGGTGTAAAAGGTGGGCATGGCCGCCCATGTTGTCTACACACCCTTCATTCGGATATTTCTAGAGAGAGAAAGAGTAGATGTAAGGCCCTATTTTCGGGACGTTCACAACTGGTCAATCATCACACATAAAACATATGATTTACATTAACTTACAAAAACGTTGCAACGGAATCATTTTAAACAACCATTTTGTTTCATATAAATAATCACTTTTGCAAAATAATACAACATTCATTACAAAATATTGTTTGTTCACATTACAATGCAAAAACATTATCATAACATGAAATGGATGGCATCCAAAACAAGCCAAGTAGCCACCTCGTGCCATCCTCAGCAACATTTACTTGCCAACTAAAAACACATAAAAGTCAGCGTTGCTGAATGAGTTCTAGTTTTAAAATAAAATATACTTTACTTTCGTTTAAAACATTTCTTTACTTCGATACGTGATCATACATCATACATATACATAGATAATATATTATTATCTTTCATCATCTTCCGTTCATTAACTTTCATTCATTCACCATTGTACGTCATCATTATCATGCACTTTCAATAATAAATCATCCTTACTTATCTTTCGTACATTCTTTAACTTCCGATGACATGTACTGTACCCCGAACATTGTGCACGAAATTGGTAACTGGGTCTGAGGTCTAACATAGACCTCAAACATTATGCATGAAGCTGACTCCAGTACCTAGGGCAAGTACCCTCATCACTATCATTCAACTTTCCTTCTAGACCAATGCAATATGCTATACCCCAAACATTATGCACGAAGCTTGTTACTCGACCTGAGGTCTTGCATAGACCTCGAACATTATGCATGAAGCTGACTCCAGTACCTAGGGCAGGCAGCAAGGATCCCATACATATGGTCAATCACAAAGATTAGACAACAGTGTGCATCCTTTTGGGGTAGCTTACCCGCACAAAGTTGAGCTAACACCCTTCATTGGGTGTGAACCTCCATACATTGCTTGCAAGACTTTCTTACTTTCATTCATTCATTAATGCATGCATTCTTTCATTCCTTACATTCATCTTTTCATTATCTTCTGCTTTATGTTACATGAAAGTGAATGATAGCGAAGACGTACGATGATGAATTAACGAAAGTTAATGAACGAATGAGGATGAAAGATAATAACATATTATCTGTGCGTATGTATGATGTATGATCACGTATGGAAGTAAGGAAAGGTTTTAAACAAAAGTAAAGTATATTTTCTTTTAAAACTAGAACTCACCTAGCAACGCTGACGTTTATGTGTTTTCCAGTTGGCAAGTAAATGTTGCTGATGATGGCACGAGGTGGATACTTGGCTTGTTTTGGATGGCATCCATTCATGTTGCGATAATTTTTTTGCATTGTAATATGAACAAATGATATTTTGTAATGAATGTTGTATTATTTTACAGAAGCGATTATTTATATGAAATGAAATGGTTGTTTAAAATGATTCCGATGCAACGTTTTAGTAAGTTAATGTAAATCATATGTTTATGTGCCATGATTGACCAGCTGTGAGCGTCCCAGGAACGAGGCATTACAACTTGGTATCAAAGCCAAAGTTTAAGTGAAATGGGTATATTTTCAAAAGAAACCTAAATTTAAACTAAAAATGTGACGAAAGGGAAGGGTTGCCAGTCCGAGTAGATATGTGCCATCAGGTATTTTCTTAATGATTAACCGGTATTATGTGTGCATTTTATATGATCTATGTGGCTTTAGTAGATTTAGATACTGATGTAATTTTGATAGGAAATGTTTGGGGTCTGAAGAGTAAAGTAACTGGCTAATCATAACTGGCCACTGTAATTAGGGGCTTAGTATACTTGACATAAACTGAGCTATTCTCTTGAATAACCGTGTTAGTGTTTGAATATTATTGTGTGTTTTGAGGATGACCGGTGGTAGATCGTCAAAGGCTTCACGTGGTGGAGGTCGTGGTGGATGTGGTGCTAACGGGCCACAAGATGAAAACCTAGAGTTGAAGAGGTGGTTCATGAAGAACCTGAGACCCCTCATCCGGAGGCTAGGGATGAGAGTGCTATCTAGAGAGCCTTAGTGAAGGAGGCTGTTGTGGAGGAGGTGCACCAAGTCATGCAGACGATCTTACCGTCTATGGTGATCCAAGTGATCAAGGCTACGAGGGAAGGAGAAAAGAAGGAAAGGAGTAGGCCTACGGGTGAAGGGGGACAACCCGAGACTAAGACAGTTGTCTCTATTGATGAAGTGGAAGAGGAAAATCCTGTTCTTGAGGCAGCATGAGGCTGTAACTATGGGGCATTTCAAAGATGCAAGCCCCCTACTTTTGATGGTAATGGCACTACTGTTACGGCTCACCGGTGGGTAAGAGAGATGAAAGTTGTTCTTGATATCAACGAGTGCCAGGAAGATCAAAATGTAAAGTTTGCTGCCCACTCATTTTTGGACTTGGCTCTGTGTTGGTTGGAGAATATTTTCCAAGCTAAGGGTAGCAGGGCTATCGGGAGAATAAGGTAGGCGGAGCTGAAGAAGTTGGTGATTGAGGAGTTTTGTCCTCACCGCAAGTTCCTATAGTTGGAGGCGGGAACCATGACTCATCAGCAATGCACCACCAAGTTTAATGAGATGGCACGGCTGATGCCAGATCAGGTGATGCCTCTGTCATGAAAGATTAAGAGGTATATCCAGCCTTTGCTGTTGGACATCCGCAGGCACATGATCGCCGCCTGAGCAAGCACGTTTAGTTTGGCGGTTGATCTGGCGGGAAGGTTATACGATGAGCGTATTGTGGCGGTGACCGATGTCAACAAGAAAGGTGGTGGTGATCAAAATCAGAATGGGAAGCGATTTGGACGTGGCGGGGCTGCTCCAAGAAACAAAGGTGCGTGGGTGGATGATATCGGGTGCGGGGATGAAGAGGTGTGGCAAGTCTGGAAAGGAGCACACCGGAGAGTGTAGTTGGGGACTAAATGTGTACTTCAAGTGTGGGAAGCCGGGCCACATGGTAAGAGAGTGCAAGGTCGTGAGGTGTTTTAACTATGGCGGGAAGAGCCACATGAGCAAAGACTGTAAGAAGCCAAGGGCTAAAAATTCTGGGGTAGTGAAGAAGGTTGGAGGTGAATGAAAGAGGGCAAGCACTAGGGCATTCACAATGAAGTAGGAGGAGGCTAGGACGGACCCCGATGTTGTGTCAAGTATGTTTCTAGTCAACCAAATTCAAGCTTCTATGTTATTTGATTCTGGTGCTAGTAAAATATTTATTTCTACTACTTTCTGTGCTAAATTGCCTATTAGTAGTAGGAGTATAGATAAGCCCTTCGATGTAGATACTGCCATAGGTAAGAATACCAGGATTTCTGAGATGATTAAAGGTTGCGACATAGAACTAGAAGGTCATAAGTTTCCTGTTAGACCGTTCGTGATGATCCTAGGCGGCTTCAATGTTGTCCTAGGAATGGATTAGTTGGTGAACTACGAGGCAAACATTGTGTGTCGCAAGAAGATAATTCAATTGACAGCGCCTGGCGGGAGTTCGGTGACGGTCTATGGTGACCGGGTCACTACGATTCCGTAAGTGATTCCGATGGCGGTGGCGGGAAAGTGCATGGGGCGTGGATGTAGTGCCTACCTGACCTACATGAATAATGTGGATACGCTAACACTACAACTGTCAGATGTATCGGTTGTGTTTGACTTTCGAGACGTGTTCGTAGAAGACTTACCAAGTGTGCCATCAGACCACGAGATCGAGTTTCAGATTGACTTGATACCGGGTGCCAACCTGTTGCTAAGGCACCATACCGGTTGGCTCCGATCGAGATGAAGGAATTGATGGAGCAACTACAGGAGTTGCTTGATAAGGGGTTCATTAGACCGAGTATCTCTCCATGGAGTGCTCTAGTCTTATTTGTGAATAAGAAAGATGGTAGTATGAGGATGTGCATAGACAACCGCGAGCTGAACAAGTTGACGGTGAAGAATTGTTACCCGTTATCGAGAATTGATGATCTATTTGTTTAGCTCCAAGGTGCTAGTTGGTTCTCGAGGATAGATCTTTGATCTGGTTACCATTAGTTAAAGGTGAAGGAGCAAGATATTCCTAAAACAACTTTTCGCACGCGTTATGGACACTAGGAGTGTCTCGTCATGTCCTTTGGTTTAACCAACGCACTAGCTGCTTTTATGGACTTGATGAATCGAGTGTGTCGGCTGATGTTGGATGAATCAGTGATTGTGTTTATTGATGATATCCTGATTTATTCGAGGAGCGAGGAGGAGCATGCCGGTCACATTTGGGAAGTGCCGGAGATGTTGAGGAAGGAGAAGTTGTATGCTAAGTTCTCCAAGTGTGCGTTCTAGTTGCACGAAGTCCACTTCTTGGGTCATGTAGTGAATCCCGAGGGGATTATGGTGGACCCAACAAAGGTGGAGGCGGTGATGCAAAGGAAGTCTCCAAAGACCCCATCCGAGATTTGTAGTTTATTGGGTTTGGCAAGCTATTATAGGAGATTCATTCAAGACTTCTTAAAGATAGATTCTCCAGTAACTAAATTGACCCGTAAGGATATGAAGTTTGTGTGGGGTAAAGATCAAGAAAAGGCATTTAAGGAGTTAAAGGTGAGCTTGACTCAGGCTCCTGTCTCGTCGTTACTTGATTGAAGCAAAGATTTGGTGGTTTATTCAGATGCTTCATACTCGAGGTTGGGATGTGTGTTGATGTAGCGAGAGAAGGTTATAGCCTACGCATCCCAACAATTGAAAGTTCATGAGGTTAATTATCCTACTCATGACTTGGAGCTAGCAGTTCTGGTCTTTGCATTAAAGATTTGGAAGCACTATCTATAAGGGAGGAAGTGCACCATCTTAACTAACCACAAGAGTTTGAAGTACTTCTTTGAGCAGAAAGACTTAAATATGAGGCATAGGCGATGGTTGGAGCTTATAAAGGATTATGATTGTGAGATCCATTACCATCTGGGCAAGGCTAACATGGTGGCAGAATCAGAAAATGTATCCAGATATTAAGAAAGATTATTGGTGGTCAGGTATGAAACGCGATGTGGCGGAATATGTGATTAAGTGCCTTACTTGTTTACAAGTGAAGGTTGAGCATCAGAAGCCATACGGGAAGATCCAATCATTGGATATACCAGAGTGGAAGTGGGAGCATATCACCATGGACTTTATTATGAAGCTACCGCGTACCGCGCGAGGGTATGATGCCATATGGGTAATAGTTGATCATTTGACGAAGAGTGCTCACTTCCTACCAATCCGCAAGACAATGACACCCGGTTTACATCTATTTTTTGGAAGAAGTTCCATGATGTGATGGGAATGAGGTTACATATTAGCACAGCTTATCATCCTCAGACGGATGGTCAGTCAGAGAGGACGGTCCAGACGCTAGAAGATATGCTTCGGGCATGCGTCATTGATTTTGGATGAAGTTGGGATGTCCACTTACCGTTAGTTGAGTTCTCATATAACAATAGTTATAATGCTAGTATTGGTATGCCTCTTGTGAGATTTTATATGGTAGGAGATGTAGAACACTCGTTTGTTGGGGTGATATTGGTCAAAAGGTGTTGGGGAGTATTGAGGTGATCGAGGCTACGACTGAGAACCTCGAAAAGATCAAAGCCTTCATGAAAGCAGCCAAGGATAGCCAGAAGTCGTATGCCGATAAGAGGCGAAGACCGATTGAGTTCCAGGTGGGTGATATAGTTATGTTGAAAGTCTCACCTTGGAAGGGTATCATTCGGTTCAGAAAAGCGGGGCAAGTTGAGCCCAAGGTACATAGGGCCTTTCCGAATCATTGCTCGAGTAGGAGAGGTGGCCTATAGATTGGAGTTACCGGATGAGTTAAGTGAAATTCACCCGACATTCCATGTATCTCATTTGAGAAAGTGCTTAGCCGATGAGGATATGGTTGTACCACTGGATGATATCAAGGTAGATGAACGGCTTAATTATGTGGAGCAACCAATGTCGATCATTGATCGTAAGGAGAAGAGGTTAAGGATAAAGTAGTTCCCCTTGTGTGTGTACAGTGGAAGCACAGGGTGGGATCCGAGTCGACGTGGGAGACCGAACAGGAGATGAGGTAGCATTACCCACGTTTGTTTGAGGAATAACAATTTTTGGGGATGAAACCTATATAAGGGGGTGGACTTGTAACATCTGAAAAAATTTTAAAGGATAGAAAGAAAAGAATAAAAGCAAGGAATAAAAAAGAAATGAAAAAAAAACCCAAGTTGAGGGATTAAAAGTGTCAAAAGGACAAAAGTTTCAAAAGTTGGTGAATAAAGCAACATGGTTTCCATACCATGTTACTTTTCACCTTTTTCATTAGGATATTTTAGAAAGAGAAGAATGAAGTGCAGAATTCGGTTTTTTGAAGAACAAGACGAAGAAGTTGGATTCAAAGGTAAGTATTTTTGGTTTTTGGGTATTCTTGACCGACCTATGCCTCGGTTGTGTGTTTATATGTGTTCGGTTGTGTGTTTATATGTGTTCAGTTGTGTGTTTTGGTGGGTTTTAAGTGCATGAACCAAAATGCATTCGGGTTAGAGGAAGTTCATCCGAAAGTTGCATAAGGTGAGTTCCAGAACCCCTTTTTACTTGTTTTAACTAATTTTGCCACTGTAAATGCATGTTTAAACATTTCTATAAAATGTGGGTGTATACCCATATGTTATATGTGTGTGAATTTGGGTGGGGTTTTGATTTTGGGTGATTTATGATGTATGATTGTGTTGTGTTCATGATTTGTTTCCTAGAATGTTAGAAATGAGCTTAGAACATGTTAGTGGATGATTGGGACAAATTATGATGATTGATTGTAAGTGTTGACTTCCCATGCGCCTAAATAGTGGCCCATGCGCCCAATGGTTTATACAGCCTAAGTGTCCCATGCGCTCAAATAGTGTCCATGTGCCTAGAAATAGGCTGAAATTTGACTAAGTGTCCTAATGCCTAGAAAGCCCATGCCCCATAGTTTCCCATGCACCTAAGTGTTCCCCCTACGCCTGAAAAGTCATGCGCCTGCATAGTGCTCATGCGCCTATGCCTTAGAAAATATTTTGAGATTTTTGGGGAAAATGTAAAGTGTAGGCTTTGACTTGGGATGTTACCGGGGATGATGTAAGATGAATTTATGAAGTCATGTGATGTGTGATGTATGTTGTGTCATGGACGATGTGAATGATGGTGATATTCTTATGAATGTCTATTTTTATGTTTATGTTTATGTTCTTTATTATGTATGTTCATTTTCCATGGCTTTATGTGGTGTGTTTATGAAGGAAATGAAAAGTATTATGTAACGTAAAGTGGAAGATAATGAAAAAAGGAACATAATGATTGAATGCATGCACCAATGAATAAAAGAACTTACGAAAGTCTTGCAAGCACTATATGGAGGTTCACACCTAATGAAGGGTGTTATCTCAACTGTGTGCGGGTTAGCAACCCCGGAAGGATGCACACTGGGGTCTAATCTTTGTGATTGACCATATGTATGGGATTCTTGCCGCTTGCCCTAGGTACTGGAGTCAGCTTCGTGTTCAATGTTCGAGGTCTATGCTAGACCTCAGGCCTAGTAACCAGCTTCATGCAGAATGTTCAGAGGGTATAACACATAGCATTGGTCCATAATGGAAGATAAATGATTATGAAAGATAATAATGCTATTATCTATGTGTATATATGATGTATGATCATGTATGAAACTCAAGAAAGGTTTTAAACGAAAGTAAAATATATTTTATTTAAAAAAAACTAGAACTCACTCAGCAACGCTGACTTTTATATGTTTAGTTGGCAGGTACTTGGTTGCTGAGTATGGCACGGGCGGCTCCTTGGCTTATTTTAGGATGTCATCCATTTTGTATAACGATAATGTTTTTTGGGATGTAATGCAACGATTTATTTTGTAATCCGTCAGCGACGTATTATTTTGCAAAAACAATTATAATAATATGAAATTGTTTTAAATATATTTCCGCTGAAATCTTTTAGTAATGATAAATGCAATTCCTATGTTTTATATGCAATGATCGACTAGTTGTGAGTGTCGCAGGAACGGTGCCTTACAATAATAATAATAATAATAATAATAATAATAATAATAATAATAATAGTAATAATAACAATAATAAAAACAAAATATAAATTTGTTACATATACGCATTGCAAAATTAAACTTTGGGTTACCAAAGATCAAACATCACCACAATCTTACTAGTAGCTAAGTAGGTTTCTGGAATTAAGAATCTAATCTAGAGGAATAAGAGTTTCGTAATTTTGATACGGGATCGATTCTAATAGTTAACGAGTTATCTTCTATACTTAAGTCAACAATATCACGAATAGTACACTGACTAGTAACTTAATCCTAATATATGTTTAAATACATGTTATATGTTTTATTTATCATAAGTTTTGTATGAATTTTATGAAGAAGAAACAAAACATGTGATATTTGTTCGTTTATTATAAATATGCATAATTACGATGAAAATGATTATGGGGTTTGTGTTAAACACCACATATAAAAAAGGGAGATAACATATATGTAAAATATTTCGGGTGTTGAAATCTCAAGGAGTTCAGGTGTTGAACGTCACATATATTAAAAAGAGAGTTATATAAATGTAAGGATTTTGGGTGTTTAAATTACAAGGGGTTTGGGTGTTGAACTTCATAAATATAAAATGATAAGTTAATAACCCTCAAATCTTAAAAATAAACTCACAAATAATTAAGGCGTTGAATTACCAATAAGTAATGGGGATTAAATAAAAAGGAATTTGCGTGTTAAATCTCAATAACAAGAAAATATGTTTTTGAAATAAAGAAGTTTACTTACTTATCTTAAGATAGAAAGAATATTTTTAAATAATTGTATATAAAACCTCCATAGATGATTAAAGCTACATGGGTGTGACTGAGTTTATGAATGAACCCTGTTCTTTATTAATATTTAATATAATAAATATCGTAGAAAAATCTTGTAAAATATTTATGTTTCCTTGTAATACTTTTATCTTTGATAAGAAATGACATGTTACTACGAGTAATTCTTATATGTGATAAGAATTACCTAACTATGATATAAATTGTGAAAGTATTTGACGAAAAACTTAAAAAAAGTGTATTACAAGTTGGTATCAGAGTACGGTTCGAGAGATTTAAGTGTTAAAAGAATACTAAGACTCAAATCATAAGTTTTATAGATATAAAGATGTGAGGGTTTACTCGAGAATCGATCCAAGAGAATAGGTAAATGAGGATTTTGTATGGGTGCAAAATAAAAACATGTGTTGGTCACTTACAACATAAACACACAATGTGGAGAGTGATGTTTAGAACACATAATAGATCAAATAAGAAACTGGTTAACACACAAGGATGTTACTTAAAACACAAGTAAATATGAGACAAAACAAAGAACAAGCAAAACAAGTAAATGATTTTCAAGAATGTTGTATATTGCTCTCAATTTTTTACAAGTGTTAAAGCATAATATTTAATGTTACAAAGACCTAAGATACTTATACTACATTCTACAGCTGGTCATGCTTTGAAGGCTAGCTAGAAACATTTAACTAGACAAGAAAATCAATTGTAAAGTCAAACGGAAGAATGCCTTTTGACTAGTGACTATGACATAACATAGCTCACATTCTAATATATTACAAAAAGGATAAAAGTAGAAAGCACAAACTCAAGACCTCAATATACAGTTTACCAAAAGCATGGACCTTTTCACCAAATTGTGAAACTTGGTGAGTCAACAGAGTTACAACGGATAGTGGTCCAGCTTTATGGTAAAGTACATTAGATAAAAGCATGTATTCAAAAGTCTTTGGAAGATAATCTGTCTTCACTTCTTGGATTTGGAAGACTTCGTCCTTAAAGCTTCGAAAGACTTCACTTTAATCATTAAAAGATGTTGGTCTTGGGTTCGGAAGAATTTACACTTAGAGTATTTTCTAGTGCATGGTATAAAACATCCGAAGCAAATCTAGTTCTGTACTTTAGT
Organism: Flaveria bidentis; assembly: GCA_018326385.1. Lineage (NCBI taxonomy): Eukaryota > Viridiplantae > Streptophyta > Magnoliopsida > Asterales > Asteraceae > Flaveria > Flaveria bidentis. The sequence goes on from BJCM01264857.1 coordinate 15,867, forward strand.
GCATGCATGCTAGATGACTTTGGATTTTTAGGTGCACCAGCCTTTACATAAACCTTACAAACTCCCACTAGACTGATGCTACCAAAAGATATGAAGATCTTAGATATTGATAGTACTCGTTATGATAATGACCATGCCCATCTTCATCAAGTGGTCAGGATCATTCAGACTCTTATAGTATCTTCTCATCTAAAAGAGATCATGTAGAGGTAGATTGAAGATGTCCTGCCATATGTAGACATCTTCAACAACTTGATCTTTGATTACATTCCATCTTTCTGGATAAGTGGAGTAAGTCCAAGACAAGATGGCTCTTCCAGATGCAAGAGGTGATGCTTGAATAAAAGTTGTTTTAGCATCCTCTTATTTCACTTCCCTAGGATGTTCCGAGTCATCCTGAGGTCTAGAGGTGGATGCCCTTATCTTCTTCTTCTTCTTAGACTTGGGTTTAGAGGCCATCCTTTTCCTTCTCTTAGTACTCTTCAAGTGAGAAGATTGGATTGTAGCACCATGTTGTTTTGTCTTGTCTTTCTCAGTTGGGTCTGCTTCCCTCACTGGTTCAGAAGGAGAGGGAGTTTGACCCTACTATGAATGAGAAGATGAAGCTTTTTGAGACTTAGCAGGATGTCCAAGTTGAGTTGTCTCAAATGGTTCAACCTTAACCTCCACTTTTTGAGGGGCTTGACTTGGTGGGGAGTGTAAATCAATGAGCTCTTCTCTTTTGATCTTCTACTTGATTACCCTTATGTGCTCATCTATGGTGGAAAGAGATATAGGACCAAGTCTCTTTCTAGAGAACCCATACAGCTTCAAGAAGCTCATCATCCTCTGCCTATCAACATAATTCTTTTGGCTTTTCTTCATGATGGCTCTTTCTTTGGCTACTTCTTCCCTTATTTTTCTCTTTGTAGCCTTTTGTTCTTTGAGTACTTGAAGTTCAAGTTGTTTGAGATACTCAAACTCAATATACTCAAAGGACAAGGGAAGAAGTGAAGCTGGCTGGTAGAGACCTATGGCACAAAAGAAGTTGATCACATTTTGCCTATTAGTTTCCTTGTTTACCTGAGGTTCTTGTGTAGCCACAGTCTCCCGCACAGGACTTTCCTAAAATGGAGTAAGAGTAGGAACATGTTTGTAGCGTCCTTTCAGTCTCTTTCTTCCTTAATTTGAAGAAGAAATATTGCATCCTCTGCTTCCTTCTTCTCTCTAGATATTTCCATGTCTGCCAGTTCATTGAGTTCCTCTAAGGAGAGGGAGATGACTTGATCAATGTCATAGTTCCTGTTTCGTAATTAAGTAATCTTGAATACCCTCAAATTATCATTTAGAGTAACTGGTCTAGGGGCAACCCTGATTGTAGCTTGCATGAATCATAAAGACCCTATGGAACTATCTTCAATTAGCTTCCTCTTCCTCTCTCTCTCCTCCTCCTCAATCTCCTCAGGAGTCATTATCCTTTTCTATTTGTCGTCCACACACCTTAGTGACTAAGAGTGGAAATAGATTTGGCCTTCATTGCTTAGAGTAGCATCCATGGTCTGTCCAAAGAAAGGTTATGATTCACCTTCACTAACAGGTGTTTCATCGAGGGAATGAATTTCTGTAGTAGTTGTAGGTGTGACATGGCTTTCAGGCTCTATCACAGGGCCGTCAATCCGGGTTTTCCCATTGAAGCTAATCCCAGTATCTACCTCAACATCCAGTTGACCAATGACATTACTTGATTGCCTTTGTCTCCTTCATAGGCTGAATACTTTAGTGTTGAAGCTAATCCCAGTATCTACCTCAACATCCAGTTGACCAATGACATTACTTGATTGCCTTTGTCTCCTTCATAGGCTGAATACTTTAGTGTTGAAGCTAATCCCAGTATCTACCTCAACATCCAGTTGACCAATGACATTACTTGATTGCCTTTGTCTCCTTCATAGGCTGAATACTTTAGTGTTGAAGCTAATCCCAGTATCTACCTCAACATCCAGTTGACCAATGACATTACTTGATTGCCTTTGTCTCCTTCATAGGCTGAATACTTTAGTGTTGAAGCTAATCCCAGTATCTACCTCAACATCCAGTTGACCAATGACATTACTTGATTGCCTTTGTCTCCTTCATAGGCTGAATACTTTAGTGATTCTGTCTTGAATCATTTGAGCCTGCCTGCCAGCTTGTCTAGATTGGCTTAGATTGACGAGTGACATGTTGATAAGTTCAAGATCTTCATAGTAGTTCAAGGTCTGAAAATTGAAAACCTCTTACTGCCCTTGAACTCTGTGAAGAATGAGGGCTCTTTTGTACAGTTACCAAAAGCATGGACCTTTCACCAACTTATGAAAGTTGGTGAGTCATTAGAGTTATAGCGGAAAGGTTGTCCAGCTTTATGGTAAGCCACTAATTATAAGGTCATAAGAGGTATACTAGGTGCGTCAAAAGGTTAAATGCTCGACTAGCTTTAATTTTGCTAAGGCTTGCATTAAAAACTTTCCTTTTATAGAAAGCTAGATTTCTTAAAGAAACTTCATGTTTCACTATGTTGGATCATTTATACAAGTTAGATTAAGTTTACCAAATGATTATTAGTCCAAGGGGCCCGGTTTATGGAAGTTTGGCAAAATTTACAAATTAGTCCTTGAAGTTTCAGAATTTACAATTTCTACCCTAAAGTTTGTTTTTTATATTTATTGACCTTCATGGCCCATTATTTGGATTTGAATATTACATTACTAATAAGTTAAATTCCCAAATTTTCTAGAATTTAGATTTGAGTTACCGGTTACGGTAAAACCTATAGTTTTTAACGGTTAAATATTAAATCTTATAGTTTTAATTCTTAAAACTTTAAATATTAGATTAAAGACTTTTATCAAGTTTTATAATATGACTATAATGTATTTTTAAGCTTTTTTAATTGAATGCCCCATTTTTGAGTTTAACCCGTTAAAACGCATTTTTACCCGAAACCGACCGTTCAAAAACGTGTTTGTCCAATTTTTCACCAATTTCAAGTCATAGAGGTCTAAACTTACAGAAATAATATAGTTTTCATATATTTTAGGTTTATCATTTTATTTCCAATATTTTCTTCCAAAAATCACCCAATAAGACCCGTTTTAGCTAAATATTCCATTTAAATTGTCCGTTGACTATTTAATCAACAAATCCGATCCATATCACCCTTTTAACCCTTTTAGAGTCTGGAATTCTTTTCAATATGGTTATACTCTAAGTTCTCTTATTTTTAAGTCATTTTACCACCTTTCGGGTCCAAAATAAGCTCAAAATTCCTACAAGTCCATACTTTTATTATTTTCAGCCATTAACATCACCTTATACACAAAAAATTAACTCAAAAGTTACTGCAAAATATCTCTAGCATACGTATTTAACATGTAACCATCAAATAAGCTTGTAGTTGTGTGTTTTCACCATTTAAACCCATTACACATGTGTAAAACCTTAAGGATCATGCTTAAACATTACCAAATCATTTAGACACTTTCAAAACAGGTTATTATGAGTTTTATAAACCATTTATAAGCAGTTTACAAGCTTTGTTTCGGAGGTTACAAGACACAAATGTTAGATGGTGCAAAAGTCACTCAAAAAGAGGGTTTTCATGGTGTAACTTGAGTTCCTCCATTAGAATGACCAATATAACATGTAAGGTACCTCTAGTGAAGTTAAAAGCTCCTCAAGAACAAGATGATGGCAGCAAGATTCTGCTAGAACAAAGAAAGTAAGGATTTTGGTAGAGAAATGAAGGAATAACACAAGACAGCTTAGTTTGGGTGTGTTGATGCTTACACTTGAATGGTTCACGATTTGGAGAGTTTGGAAGTACAAGATGAGCAGGAGAATCTTGAAAAAAGGCTGGGGAATCTCGAACAAGGCTGGAGTATCTTGAACTTGTATGAACCATGCACCAAAATCTCTCAAGATGCCACTTTCTTGGTTGCTTAGAATTAGGCGATGGTGGTTTGCGGTTGATTTTTGAATATGTGGCTGAAATGGAGAGGATTTGTGGTGTGCTGTGTGTGTTTTCTGTTGGTGAACCGAGAGAAGAGAGTAGAAGTATGAGAGGATAGTTTAGAAATGCATGAAGTGGGAGTGGATGGAAAGGGATTTTTGATTTAATTTTTAATTGTATAATGGAGTTTGAATATGTCAAGTGGAGGAGTGGGGAGGAATTAGGGGTTGATGGGCGTCTGCATTTGGAACTTGTGGGGGTATTTTTGATTTAATTTTTATTGTATAAATGTTGATATGAAGTGTAGTGTGTAGTATAATGTAGTATTTTAGGTGGTAAATTCTAGTTAAATGTGTTTTTAGTATCAAGTGTGCATACATACATTTGGCCGTGAATGATGTGTGAGTGCACACATTAAATTGTTTCAATTAAGTTTTTTCATTGCAAGGATGACTAATTGCTTTTCCTATGAAATGATAAAAATGACAATAATAGGAGTAATAATAATAACACTAATCCTAATAATAATAATAATAATAATAATAATAATAATAATAATAATAATAATAATAATAATAATAATATTAATATTAGCATTAATTATATGGATAATGATGCAGGAGGTTAAATGTTAGAATTATGACCTAGAGGTCGGTTGTTACAAACCTATTGCCTGCCATGTGCCTAGAACTATCACTATCAATGATCCATATCTTTTAGTTTGTTTTTAACTGTCCCTACACAAAAAAGATGGTTAGTTACATTTGGAAACCCAAGCCTTATTGGTCTTGGGCTTATCAAAAGATAAGGCAATGCAACAGTAATAAATCCTACAGTCATGTTTTAAGGATCATTTGCTCATGTTGATCGAGAACTTTCAGTCACTTGGTCTTTCTTTGTCTTCCACACCACCTTCGGAAGCTTAAACTTGACCACTTTGGAAGTTTTATTGTCTTTGGAGGTTTTGATGACCGAACCTTCAGATGATCTTGCTAACACTACAACAAACTTTTGTACTTCAGAAGTATTCCTTTCTTCCGAGACCAAATTTTCTTCCGAAGGAAATTTTCCACTTGCCTTCATCTTCATTTTAGAGCTTTTGAAAGGAAAAGTTTTTCCTTCTGAAGCTTGCTTCTTGTTGAAACTCTTATAAGTTTCTTTCTTGGTCACGTGGACAATACCTTTTGGATTGTAAGGACAATCTTTAGCAAGATGGGATGTACTCCCACATATGACACAATCCATTTTCTTCTTCCTAATAACCTTCTTTAGTGAACAAAGCTGAACTTGATCACTTTCCTTCTCCATCTTCATCCTTGCAGATGTGACCTTCCTTTGTAGTTGGATGGTTTAGGTTGTCTAGTAGTGCTACACAACTGATCAACCTTCTTCTTGCTGCTGGGATGAGTTGAACATAAACTAGTACTCCTGGTACTAGAGTTTAAGTTAGTGTCTTCAGTCTTTACCATCTCACATCCTGCAGAGATAAAAAAAACTTATTTCTTCTTAGAGTTGAAGATGGCCTTGATCTCTTGAGCCTTCTTTGCTTGTCTCTTGCTCTTCCTAATCAAGTTCTTTCTCATATACTTGGTCATCCTATCCTTCTTACTCTCATCAAAAGGATAATGACCCTTTTTAGAATTCTCTTCTTCACTCTTCTTAGAGGCATTTGCAGGATCGGTTTATGTCACTTAACACTTTGTTTTTCTCTCAAACTCACTTGAACTACACTCGGATGAAGGTAGAGTCTCTAAGAGTTGATAACAATATAATAAGTAATAATCAAACACAAGAAGTAATTTTCAAGGTACTTGCATATATTGCTTCTCAACTCAAATGTCACAAGACTCATACAAGCATACTGTTATCAGTTACAATAAGAAACTATATATAGTACAACCTACAGCCGGATATACTTTGATACCAGCTGGAACCCTCTAACTAAAGCAAATACTATAAAGCTATAGTTTAATGTATCTTAGATAAAGTCTTATCTGAGATATGGTAGTCAGGACATGTCCCTAACTTACCTTTTATCACCAACTAAAGTTGGTAAGTTGAACTAACATAAAAGATGAACATTGGAATAAAGTATGGTCAACTACATGGCTCTTTGAGAAAGCGCCATGTAGTATCAGAGGTCTATAATAGAGTGTCAGAGACCATACTTATGGCTATTGGTTCATAGCAGTGTCTTTCGAAGGTTAAATGGCTTCGGAAGAGCAAGTACTTCCAAAGCCACTTACACTTTGAAAGAAGCTACTTCTTCCAAGGCTTGAGGACTTCTTCTTTTCTTCATACTTCAGACGTAGTCTTCTGATTTCTTCTCTCAAACTTGATCTTTGGAAGTAAGTTCTTTGACTTTGGAAGTAGAGTTTGTCATCGGAAGTTGATCTTTCACTCTGTCTTCGGAAGAACTCTACTTCCTTCAGAAGTTCCACACTTGGCTTTGGAAGCCTTTGTAAGTAGCACCAAAATTTGTCTAAGTGATTTGGTTTTGGTTGCATCAGCCTTCTTCTTAATCCAACAAACTCCCCCTAGACTAATGCTACCAAAACCTCACTTTTTTCTGCTCCTCAAAACCTTCAGCACCAAGGAGAGTAAATATTTGTCAGTTTTGTTGTTCTTCCCTGATGTGGTGTTGAGAAGTTTGTATAAGTCTTTAGTTAACAGGAACTCCAATCTGTCACCCTGAATGATATGTACCTTTTGTTGTGGCCTTCTAAAAAGCGTTAGTTGATGGGAGCTATAATCATATTCCCATCTAACTATAGGTTCCAATTCAGGACCCTCCACCATCTGTAGAAAGGTTGTGCCTTTGGTGAGAGATTATCCTTATCTTCCTTTCTTCTCAACTTCAGCTCTTCTTCAATCTTGGCTTTTGCAGTTAACTCAGCAAGATGAAGACTGCTGAGATGATTTATGATATGAGTAGCAGTTTCAGAGTTGGAGGGATTAGAGAATGGTTTCTCTGCTAACTCAGCAAGGTTAAACCTTCTAGAGTGTAGCAGAGAGGTGGCATTCAGTCTGTTGAATTAACTATTCTCTCTTCCACAACAAAGTTATGAGAAGTTTCATCGAACCTCCACTAAATTATTTTCTTTCTAGGCACAAGAGGCTGACTAGGAATCTTGTCATCTTTCTTTGTATCCAGCAAACTCACCAGATTCCTTCTTAGTCTCTTCTCTTCATTATTCAATGAGTATGAGTTGAGGCCTATAAGTCTTGCAGCATGGTCGAGTGTTTCTCTGGGCAGATCAAGAAATTGATCTCTTGTGAGGGAACGTGAAGATCCATCAACATAGGTTAGGTTGATAGAGTCTTCCTCACAGGAGATGTCGCTCAAAGTTGTGCAGTTGGTGAGCTTAGTCTTGATTGCCTTAAACTCCTCAAGGTAGAGATGTTTAGAAGGCTGAGGGGATGGTTTGGAAGGTTGTTGGGTAGGACATGGTTTAGTGGTTCTATTAAGTGTTTTGGGTTGAAGGATGGGTAGTTTGGGTGGTTGAGGTGTGGATGTGGGTGTGGGTAAAGGTGTGGGTTCAGGAGTGAAGGTTGAGTCTTGATGGTGAATGGAAAGGGAATTGGTTCAGGTTGGGGTTGGGTAGTTGGTGTGAAGGTCATCCCCTGTACCCTTCTGTACATCTCTCTCTTTTTGCCCAAACAAATGTCAACCTTGATTTCTCTAATGGTAGCAGGAGTGTTTCTTCATTGGCAGCTCCAAGCTTGATGAGCAGGTCAATGATTTCTTCTCTTCTTTTGTTGTTGATAGCCTCCTGGTTGGCTGCAGCTACTTTTGTACTGGTAGCTAACAGCTTCCCAGTTGGAAGTCTTCCTTTTCTCCTTAACTTTTCAATCTTCTCCTCTTCCTAAAGGTCTTCCACAATCATTTTCTTCTTTCCTTTGTTATCCTTTGAAGAGCTTGACTTTGGTGGTTCTTGGAGAGTGGATTCAGATTATGAGAGAGGCATAGAGGGTGTCTGAACAAGAGGTTGATCTAGAAAGTCCTCACTATTCACCTCAGATGCTAGTTCTAGAATTGCATCTGTGAGGATTAGTTCCTCGAACAAAGAAAACAGTCCTTCCGCAGCTTTCATTTCAGCTTCGGAAGATTTAGGTTGTTCTTCCGAGGCTTTGACTTCATCTTCGGAAGTTTGAGAAGGTACAGATAATGTCCCAACTATTTCAGTTACTGGGCCATCGGTCCTCATTTCCCCTTCAAATTGAATCTCAGGTTCTATTTGGACATTAGGTTGACCAACTTTTCCAAAGTGGTAGAAGGTGCATTTACCCTCTGAAGCTCTTCTGCTCCAAAGTACAACATGGTTGTATCAGGGCTTGGCTGATTAGGAGAGGATCTCAACAGAAACTTGGTAAAGAGTCTGTAGAGATCTCTAAGCATCCTTGGGTCCGTGTGCAGTACCACTTGGGATGGCTTAGACAAAGTTGTAAAGGGAGACGAAAGTTTTGAAGTTGAAGTTAGGCTTTGTGGTTCCTTGGATGTTTGACTCTAAACACTCTCCCCTTTTTTGGTAGCATCATCTTGAGAGCTAGATGAGCTGGAGGAAGAGGTCAAGGAGACCTGAACAGGTACATGCCAAACAGATCTCTCAATCTGTTTCTCAGCTAGTTGAGCCTTGAGATTGTCAATCTCAAGTTGCTAAGTGGCAGACCTTTTTTCTAAAGTCCTAACCTTGGATTCAAGGTTTGAGACTTTAGATAGTAGGTCTTGTATGAGGATTTGAATGCTTCCCTCATCTTCTTTTGAAGAATCATAGGGAGATGATGTAACATACCTAGTTTGTTCAACCTCACCACCAGATGTGGTTTCTTGGCACCCTAGTTTCCCTTACTTATTGATATCTCTTTCAGAGTCATCAAAAGACATGGTTGCCGCAGATTTAGTCTCAGAAATGTACCACTGTCCATAAGGTCCATTGAGGCACCTTTTATAGTGGCAGCAGAATCTGTATGAGTCCCCTCCACATCAGTGGGACTCACCTCAGTAATGGGTTGCTGATGGGGGCTAGAGATAAG
>BJCM01264858.1:0-10771 GCA_018326385.1 Flaveria bidentis
CAAATCCTCCTCTCCTTGATGCTATGCACTTCAGAATGACATGGGCCAGGTACTTGAACTGGGGACACAGGTTGCTTTTGTTGAGCACACCTGAGTTGATGTCCCCAGTGTACTTCATTCATAGAAAACAACCCCTTACTGTCAGAGGATGTAACTTGGTCGGGTGGACAGATCCAGTACCCGTCTTAGATCAGCTGCAGTAACTTCGATCTCTTGACCAAAAATGGAGCTCTGTATACAGTAAGGCTCAACAGATCTGTCAACTGAAGCACCTTCCCAGAAGGCCTGTTGTAGAGACCGGTAGGGTGTGCAAGGAGCAGATATAGCTTTGTAGATCCTCGACCTCCTCAAAAAAGCAATAATCCCAGCAAACTCGGTAGCATTCCGAGTGGTCGCATTCTAGTGTGCACAGATGTTGTGCTTGGTGTTGATAGTCCACCTATCAGCCATGTTGCTATAACACAAGACACATAAACATTAGGTTTGTGCATAATAGAAGACAGTTCGAATTAAACTGTTTTGAGATCAGTCTGGTTCAATCGTGCTATTGAACCATACGACTGAGGTTCAGTCGTGCGATTGAGCATGCGGCTGAGTTCAGTCATTCAATTGAGCTTGCAAATGAACTTAGTCGTGTGTTAGGCCACGCGGTTGAGTCAATCGTGCGACTGAACTCATACGCCTGGTTCATTTGTGCGATTAAGTCATACACCCAGCTCAATCGTGCGATTGAAGTTCATCAGCACGTCCATTCGTATTACTCTCTGTTAGACACTCTAAATCCAATTCTTGGTCAAAACTTGATGTTAAACGTTGTGTATTGGCTCATTAGACTTGCAACCACTCAAAATAACACCTAATGTTCTTTAAATAAACGATTATGTCCATTTAGGTGGTTTATTTTGAAGAGTTTGTCTAAGTTCTTGTTTTGAATGATTTCGGTCATTAGGGCTTAATTAAATGGGACATTGAAGTCGATTTTGGTCTCACATTACCTATAGATGCAGAAAGTAAATGTTAGAATCACAATCAAGATGCTAAATCAATCAAACAAAATTTGGGTAGAGTCTCGGTACGTTTGGGCGACTAAGGGTGATTGAGGGGTGATAAGAACATGCGACCGACTCCCTGCTATTTATACTAAGTTAGCAGTCAGTCGTGCGACTAGGCCCATTTGCATGCTTCTTTCGAGCGACTGGGGTCAGTCGTGTGAGTGACTCATACATATGGTTCAATCATGCGATTGGCTCATACTTATGATCCAATCGTGAGACTGGTCCATACTTGTGGTCCAGACGTGCGATTGGCCCATACTTATGGTCCAATCGTGCGATTGGTCCATACTTATAAGTTTGACCTCATACACTTTCAAACATACACGTGTAAATATTGATAAGACGTTATGACCAATGATCATCTCAGACATGACCTTTTTAATTTGAAAAAACTGTTTGCTCACCTCAAACATGATCCTTTTAATTTCAAAAACCCAATTGGTCACCTCAGACGTGACCACTTTTAGTGAGTGATTCACAGATTGAATCCAGATGTATAGTCCGACTTTTACCTAGCAAATAACTAAAACTTAAATAAAACAACTTGAAATTTAAAAATGAAACAAGATATAATTTTGAATTTTGGATTAGAGATGGATTTAAACCTATTAGAGTACTTCTAACCGATTTTACTTCCTGGACAACACAACTTCAAGTCTATTTTATCATTTCTAGTGCGATTCATTATGGAATCATACTAGTATATTGATATCATTGGGACATTTTAATAAACCATTTTGGTGCTAGATTCTTGTTTTGATCGAGAGTCAATAGCCGTTTTAGGAAATTATACTAGAGCTATAAGATGTGCACACTGATTTTGACTTTCAAGAACTGCAGCTCACGGTGATTGTCAGTATACTTGTCCTCTTAAATCGATACACAGATTTTTGACACATATTGGTGATGAGTTAAGGTTTGATTATTTCAACAGGCATTTGTGGATCCCACTCTTATATGGTAATCAACATTCCTCGGGCGATTTTTGAGCGGTCTACGGGTATTTTCAAGAAGAAACTATTCTAAGAGCTTTCAAAGAGATTCCAAGCCTCAGGTCAGTGTCATCGCACATCAGAGAGGCACAAACAACAATGAATTATAGAATATTTAGGTTATGCTTATCCTCAGGTCAGTGCCACCGCACAACATAGAGGCATACAACCTATCTTCTTGTTAGAGCATTTATTTTCTTTTTGCACATAACGCACCACCAACATAAGTTATTAGCTTGATAGCATTTAGCATTTTTCCATGTGCGTTGCTCATTTTTATGGTCGTCAGCACACATTTATGGCGTTTATTTTGCTCTTCACCCCTTATTGAAACTGCGTTGATTGTGTTAACTAGGGATAAGATGGGAACCCACAGCAAGTTGAACAACTTAGTTTGAATTTTAAACCACCAATGAGGTCTACTCATCTATTTTGTTGAATCTACCGAAACATCATATAATGAACTAGCAACCTCTAGGTCTACTTTATCTATGTTATCTCTATAGCATACTAGTTTTACTATCATTTTTTTCTTTTATTTTGCTTTTTTGAATTTTGCATCTTTATCATTTAAAATCTTTTAAAGTCCCAAACGATTTGTTTCCTGTGTACTATCATTTTCCATAAACGTTAAATCAAAATCACAGATTTGATTTCATTTCTTTTAGCTAAGTTGCCCTCCTCCCTCGTTTTTTTAAGTACTTAAATACTGCACGAATTTAATATTAATTTAACCTATTCTCCCCCTAAAATTCTAAAACCGATTTTTTTTGTTTTTGGATTTTTAATAGACAGCAAAATAAGTAAAATAAAGTAAAATAAAAAAAATTAATTATACTACTCAGACTACGAACTTTCATCTTTTGGAATCACATCACATTTTTTTCACGCCATTGACCTCTAACAGATATAAAAACCTCGATTTATCAAATGCTTTTGTGTAGAGGTCGGCGCGTTGAAAATCCACATTAATTTTAACCACGTTGATTAAGTGCTTTTCAAAACAGTCACGTATAAAGTTATATTTAATACCGATGTGTTTAGTTTCAGGATGTTGGACCGGATTTTTCGTTACGGATATAGCAGCAGAATTATCAACAAAAATAGGAGTGTTAGAAAATTACAAACTGTAGTCACGCATTTGCTGTTGAATCCAGATGATTTGTGAACAACAACTTGCAGCAACAACGTATTCTGCTTCACATATTGACGGAGCAACGAAGGTCTGCTTCTTACACTGCTAGGTGGCTAACCGTCTACCAAAGAACTGACATCCTGCTGATTTTGACTTGTAATTCATTTTGCAACCGCCATAATCCGAGTCACTATACGCTGTAAGCTCAAAGTCATCATCATGAGGATACCACAACCCGAGTGTTGGAATGCCCTTCAGATAACGAAAAATCCTTTTGACTCCTATGAGATGGTTGACTTTTGGTTTCGCCTGATATCTGGAACAAAGACATGTCGCGTACATGATATCAAGTCATGAAGCTGTGAGGTACATGAGAGATCCGATCATTCCTGTGTACATAGTGGCATCGACCAGATCACCATTTTCGTCGGGTGCGACGTCATCGTTTGTAGCAAGTGGAGTTCCAACTGTAGAAGCATTCTCCATATCAAACCGACTGAGGATATCGCCTACATACTTGGTCTAATGTAGAAATATTCCCTTTGGTGTCTGATCCACCTGTAACCCGAGAAAGAACTTCATCTCTCTCATGGCACTCATCTTAAATTCTGCTTTCATTACAGATTCAAATTCTTTACATAACTCTTCATTTTTGTAACTGAAGATTATGTCATCAACATAAATCTGTATCAATAGTAAGTCGCCATCTTTTTCTTTGATGAACAGTGTACAATCAATAACTCCTCTGCGAAAACCGTGTTTCAGCAGATGAGTTGAGAGTTTCTCATACCATGCTCTAGGGGCTTGATGGAGCCCGTAGAGGGCCTTATCCAGCTTGTAAACTCTACCCCGATGATATGGATCCTTAAATCCTTCAGGTTGACTGACATACACTGCTTCGTGAATTTCACCATGAAGGAACGCACTCTTGACATCTAGTTGATAGACTTTGATCTTCATGTTGGATGAATAAGCTAGAAATATACGTATTGCTTCCATCCTTGCCACTGGTACAAACACTTCATTGTAATCTATGCCTTCGACTTGTCGAAATCCTTGAACTACAAGTCAGGCCTTATTCATGATTATTACCCCTTGGTCATCTTTCTTTCATTTTTAGTGCCAATCCCCAATGACATTGTCTAAGGGATGATAAACATTTAACCGAGATCCGAGAGTTTTTGGAACAACCACCTTATTATCTAGATTGTTAAACTAAGGTTCAGGATCTGTAGTTGTTGGAGTATGAGGTTCCGAAATATCAGAGACATCAAGATTTGATGCTTATGTACTTTCATTGGTAGGAACCTGTTCCCCCTGGTCCACCTGTTCAGTCTCCTCTTCTTTATCATCAGAGGAGGAATCGCTTACATCAAGTGCTCCCCCTAAAGGATTAGAAGATTCACCTTGTGGAGTTGATGCTGTCGAGTCTAGCGGTTGTGTGTCTAGAACATCGTTCATCATTCTGGTTATTAACTCATCATCCGGAAGGGAGGGAGGTATTTTGAAGGACTTAAAGAATCCATCATATTCAAAGAAGAATGAAGGTCCCTTTCCAGCAGGGGTGGTGTATATCTAAAAATCAACATTGCACCACACCTCTACCTGACCCGTTGAGTTGTTATAAACTCTCTTGTTTGTATATTGTATCCAAGAAAGATCCCTTCTTCAGCCTTCTCACTAAACTTCCCAGACTAAGTTTTCTTCAGCAGCGTACATGGTGCACCAAATGGTTCGAGATACTCCATGTTAGGTTTACGTTGCTGGAGTAACTCATAACATGTCTTACCATGATGTTTTACCACCAAGACCCGATTGAGGGTGTAGCATGCATTAGCCACTGCCTCGTTTCAAATTTGGATAGGCAGTTTCGAGTCGGCTAGCATCGTTCTTCTGTCTCTATCAAGCTCTGATTCTTTCACTCAGCAACTCCATTCATCTGTGGTGTGTAAGCAGACGTAAATTGATGTACAATTCCTTTTCTTTAAAGAAAGCCTCCATCCATTGGTTCTTGAACTTTCACTGTTTTCTAATCAAATCTATCTGACTTTCAGCTTGTAGAGTGATTCCAATGTAGTTACCAGATGTTTAAATAATTGAAAAGTTTCTGATTTGGCTTTCAGAAACATCACCCAAGAGAATCTTGAGTAATCATCTGTTACTACATAGCAGTACAAATCACCAGCAATACTTTTAGTGCTGACAGGACCAAACAGATCCATGTGTAGAAGCTCGAGAGGCATATCTATTAAGATAACTTTCTTCCTTATGAGCCTTCTTGGCCTGTTTCCTTTTCTTGTAAGCTATACAGAAGTTTGGAAACTAGAAGTTCTTAACATTTACACCATTTACTAGATCATTCTGAATCAAGTGATTCATCTTTCTTGGATTGATGTGTCCCATTCTCCTATGCCAGGAGATTGAGTCCCTCTCTATTGCCTTTAACAATAAGCATTGAACTGTATGATTAGTTGTGGATGTTTTTGATAGATCCAAGACATATAAGTGGTTATATCTTGAAGCTAACATGAGAACCTTATCCTCCTCAATCACATAGTCCTTTTTCAACACGTAGCACTTCTTGTTGTCAAAAACAACTTTGAAGCCTTTATCACAGATCTGGGAGACTGAAAGCAAGTTGTTCTGTAGTTATTGAACGTAGTTGACCTTATCAAACTTGACTATCTGGTTTCCCACTTCGCCCTGAGCAGTGATATATCCTCCTTTATTCCCAGCAAATGATACATGTTCTCCTTTAATTTATTTGACGTTGAAGAGGAGAGACAAGTTCCCGGTCATGTGCCTAGACGCCCCACTATCAACAATCCAGGTATTTGTGATAGCATTGTAGCGGACACCCTGCACATTCAAAGGAAATGATCAGTTTAGGTTTGGGACCCAAGACTTAAATGACTTGGGTGACCCACAGGAATCACACATCATAAATTCAACCCACTGTTCACTTGAGGATGAGGGCATATCGTTCTTCTTATTGTTCTCATTATTGGACAACTTATTTGACTTTTCTTTCCATAAGCCAGTATTGTGTAAGGCCTGTTTGTGATAAACAGACGACTGGTTTAGAGTTTGAACTTTAGGTTCATTAGTTCTCTTAGGAGGAGTAATAGAACTCTTTTTAGAAGAACTTTGTTTTGTATCATAAAATTCAATTTTCTTTCTTGGAGTCTGATAATAAGGACAATTAGAAAAAATATGTACTCTTTTTCCACAACTGTAGTATGATCATCCTTCCATATGTTGAAGAAACTGTTTATTTGGGGTTGAGTGTGATACAGGTGCGACATGAGTCTGGTTGGGTTTAGTCACTTCTCGTTTAGATGTTTCTGCTTCTTTAACAAAATTAATTGTTTGAACATTTTTAACATCTTTAGCCTTTAGTTTAACTGGTTTAGTCAATTTGGATTCATAAGAAGACATGTGTGAGCCTGACTTGAGCTTAACCTTTTCAAATTTATCATCCAAATTAACAGTAGGCATCTTTTCTTTTGATTCCACAATAGAATCCTTTTGTTTAGTGATAGAGTTTATTGGTTTACCCGTGGAATCAGGATCACTAACCAAAGGAGTGGACACCACATGATCCTTTACTGGGTTGTTACTTACAGGTCTACATTTTGTATTTAAAAGGATCTTATGTGATGGTGGAACTACTTTGTAACCCAATCCTTCTCTATTATTTCGTTCTTTCACTAAGTGTTGAACTATGTGAGAAGAACTGGTCCAACTATGCAGTTTTTGTTTTAAAGAATTAACTTCGACTTCTAAAACTGCTTTTCTTTATTTGTTTCTTCCAAAGAATTTAAATAAAACTTTATATTATTTGCTTGATTGAAAGCAACAACCTCAGTTCCCTTAGTTGTTTACCCAAAAGTTCTATTTTTTCTTTGTAACTACACTCATTTTGTTTTAAAATACGATTAGCTTTAGTGCACAGTTGTAAATCATTTACTAAGTTATTATTTTGGTCTAATAACCTAGCAAATTTCAAATCAATGGTTTCTCTAAATTTGTCACATTTATCCTAAGCATGTTTTTCAAACAGTTGGTCTTTAGTACTTACCTGTGAGGAATCGGTTGAATCAAACATCAATGCAGAGTTAGACTCTTCGGATGCCGGAGATTCTAAACTTGATGCTTTGAGCTCTTCCTCAACCAAGTGATGTACCACGTTCACAGCTTCTTTAGTATCTGACATTACTTGCTCAACTGTGATCTCACCTTCACTCGCAGAACCATCATCCAGTCCCTCAACACAGGCAATGTTTGATTCACCCGGAGACACAATGCGGAAGGTCCAGTCTTGCCCTTCATCACCTTGAGCGGTCTAGGCCTTCGTCGCTTTGCTTGAAGTGGTAGCTCCACTCATGGGTTTGTCTTGACGGTTGAAGGTGGAAAATGGATTTCCATTTCCTGTTTTCTTGGGCTTTACTCATTCACATTTAATCTGCCCCTTTTCACCACAATTAAAGCAAGTGACTTTGGTTTTATAGAAATTAAAGGTCGTGTCTTTAGTGGCTACTAAATTCTGTCTCGTCTTCGTAACGAACTTTTTGGCTCGTCTAACTGCACTTGCAAGAGCCCACATGATATCCATCCTTTCCAGCTCGTTCTCGTCAACCTACTCGTAGTCTTCATCTGCAAGATGACAATTTCTGATCTTCCTAGCAACTAGACCATCATATGATTGTACCACTGCTGCTAGAAGATCCATATGCTCCTTTGCAATCTCCACTGTTATATTACCGAGATTCCCAGTTTTCAACTTCGTTGTATTGGCTTCAGGCACTATATATTGAGTCGATGATGATCCAGATGATTCTGGTCTTGAAGCAGTGGATTATAAGGGAGCCGCGGAACTGGACACAAATGTTGTTTGTAGTGGTGCTCCTGAACTGGTTGGAGTGGGAAATGAGTTATAAAGTGAAGGATTCTGATCGTAGGATCCTTTCTGTGACTTGTATTTCATTCTCAGTTCTTCATCTCTTAACTTCATTATGAAATCATTTATATCCAACTTTGCAAGAATATCATTCTGTCTCAGGTTCGACACAAACGAATCCCATTTATCCGGCAAACTGTCTGCAAAACTTGACACTTTATCTTCCATAGACGTTGTTACACAATGAGTGTGCAGCTCACTCATTAGATGGTAAAACCAGTCAATAATTTCATCCAAGCTCTCCTTCCATATCGAAGAGAAGTTATCAAACTCTTTTTTAAGAGCCTTAGCCTTCAGAGCCTTTAATGTTGCATTCCCATCATATCTCTTCTCCAATGCTTCCCATAATGTTTTTGCCTGCATGTTCTCAGAGAACTGATGAAAGATATCTTTCGGTATCGGCTGAGTCAACATGGCATACACTTTCTTTTTTGCATTGTACTTAACCTTCTGAGCACCGACTAGCATAGTGTAACCAGTCTCAATGGATGCCCAAAGATTGGGATCAACTCCATTTAGATAGATCTCGAACCTCTGCTTCCATTGTGGATAATCATCTAATGTTATAAGCTTTGGTGGTTTATTATGATTCCCAATTTCATTTTCCAGAAGCAGAAGGTTCTGGATGCGAGAGTCCCTTCCGGCAGTAAAGGTAGTGAATTGATCTTCCATTTCTATAAACTTTAAACTTTAGAACAAGACTGTTTCACTCGTGCGAATGGACAAATGCGAATGAGTCAATCGTGCGATTAGACAAATGCGGATGAGTCAATCGTGCGATTGGACAAATGCGGATGAGTCAATCGTGCGATTGGACAAATGCGGATGAGTCAATCATGCGATTGGACAAATGCGAATGAGTCAATGCGGATGACTCAGTCGTGCAAATGGACAATGCAGATGACCAATGCAGATGACTCAGTCATGCGAATGGACAATGCGGATGACTCAGTTATGCGAATGAGCTAATGCGGATGACTCAGTCGTGCGGATGAGCTAATGCGGATGACTCAATCGTATGAATGAGCTATTCGTGTGACTGAAGGCTGCTGTTTTTTAAAAATTTCGAATTTTGACACTTTGACATGAATTATGATTTATCTAGAAACCCTAAGCTGCCGTATGACGAAAAACTTCAACTTTGAGACCTGGAAATGTCGAAAACACCGTTTTGCTTTAGAAGATGATTTTTTTTAAATGAAAAACGTGAGTTTAACACGAAAACTAATTGAATCACACACAAAATAAAGAGCCAAAGCTCTGATACCGCTTGTTAGGACCGTGTACATACGGAATACTAACAGATTCTACATTTATACCGAATCAAATAGTGCAGAATCCTATTTGATTGGCGATCCAATCAGTGAGAACAATTACCCGATCGATATAAGATTGAAACTAAACGTTATGAACGAATAAAGATCGATCAGGATTGATTTATGAAGTTGGATAGGCTTCCTTGGACGTTCTAGACGGCTAGGGTTCGTAAGAGTATCAAGTGTTTTGAAACCGTTCTAAGTGTTGCGTTTTTCCACGAATTAAGTGGTATTTATAGGTTATGGGTTTCCAATCGTACGACTGAACCATTAGCATGGTTCAGTCGTGCGACTGAATCATGCGATTGATCCATACGCACGACTGGGTCAATCTTATGTCTCAATCGTGCTACTGATCCAGTCTCCTGGTTCAGTCATGCAATTGGTCCATAAGCATGATGTATTCATGCGTATGGTCCATTAGCATGGTCCATTCGCATGAAGACTCATACGACTAGGTTGAACACATTTCTCAATCATTATTGACTAAGAACAAAGCACAACAACCTCAAACCTATATAGTAAGTTCATTATACTTTAACGCATAATAATACTATGAAATATTAAACATTATAAACATCAACCACATATTATATTACATTTAACCCATTCATTACATATGTGTAAGACATGAAATACATTTACATTAAGCACATAAAGTAGGGACATATGTATCAATAATATCTGTACTTTTTTTAAGAAACATCTATGTGTTGTGCATATAACTTGCGTGATTATGAACTGCGTAATTATTATATAACTTACGTAATTATAAATATAACCTGCGTAATTATTTTTATAACATGCGTACTTTTTCTTTGTGTAATAATATATATAAATCGTGTAATTATGAATACAACTAACGTAATTATATATATTTTTTATACGTAATTGTAGTGCGGACAAAACTACCCCTCTACCAAAACACGTGTCATGCTCTGGTGACTTCATACAAAATTAGAAAATGTTGTATTTTAGTAAAAAAAAATAGAAATGTTAATATTATTATTTATCTTCATCTTTATCTTTATCTTTACCTTTATTCTTTATTCTTTATACTCTAATAAAGATAAAAATAATCTAATAAAAAATAACTTAGGATGACATGTGACAACATCAAAATCATTCTCATCAAAGTTTTCCATCCTCTCTCTTCTATTAAATAATTATCTTAATTACTAATAATATTATTTAATACTTTTTTAGATTTAATAAATTAAGAAATAAATCTATTTATTATTTATTAATTTTATTTCTATATAATAATTTTTTTAGAAAGTAATAAATTGTTATAAAGCATAAAACGTTTTTAA
>BJCM01264860.1:0-13224 GCA_018326385.1 Flaveria bidentis
TCATATTATTAGGGCTTTTATCCGCTGCGTTTTCATGTTTAAAATGGTTAAACAACTTTGATTTTGATCTATCAAACCCATCAGTACTATCTGATAATGCTTGTAACCAGATCAAATAGTGTGGAATCCTATTTGATTGGCGATCCAATCAGTGAGAACGACAACCCGATCGATCTAACGATGAAACAAACATTAAGAATTGATTAGAAATCGATCAGGAACGAACTATGAACTTGGAGTAGGTTTTCTGGACGCTCTGGATGGCTAGGTTATGAGTATGTGTTGAAATTCTATTAAGTGTCATGGTTTTCCATGAAATAGATGGTATTTATAGGTTATGGGTTTTCAATTGTATGACTAAACTATTAGCATGGTTCAGTTGTGTGACTGAATCATGCGATTGATCCATACGCACGACTGAAGGTTCAATCATGCGACTGAGTCAATCTTATGTCTCAATCGTGTGACTGATCCAGACTCCTGGTTCAGTCGTGCGACTGGTCCATTAGCATGAGATATTCATGCGTATGGTCCATTTGCATGAAGACTCATACGACTAAGTTCGAACACATTTCTCAATCATTATTGACTAAGAACTATGCACAATAACCTCAAACCTATATAGTAAGTTCATTATACTTCAACACACAATAATACAATGAAATATTAAACATTTTAAGCATTAACCACATATTATATTTCATTCAACTCATTCATTAAATAAGTGTAAGACATGACAGACTTTTACATTAAGCTCATAAACTAGGTACATATATGTAACAACAAATTCACTGGGATTATTGCTTTTCTTAGGAGATCAAAGATCTTCAAAGCTATTTCGACACCATGCACACCTTACAGATCCATCTAGCAGGCTTTCTGGGATAGTGCCAGGGTTGACCGTCCCGTTGAGCCATATTGTATACGGAGCTCTATATTCGGTCAAGAGATAGAGATTACTGAGGATGACTTGAGACGGGTCTTAGGTTTGGGTGAAGACAAAACCCACCCAACTAAGCTGCATCCCCTGACTGTTCGGGGTTGCTTCATGAGGATCAAGTACACCGGTGACATAAATGCCAGTGTACTGAACAAGAGTAACATGTGCCCGTAATTCATATACTTGGCACATGT
This sequence comes from Flaveria bidentis, assembly GCA_018326385.1. Taxonomy (NCBI): domain Eukaryota; kingdom Viridiplantae; phylum Streptophyta; class Magnoliopsida; order Asterales; family Asteraceae; genus Flaveria; species Flaveria bidentis. The sequence continues at coordinate 1,135 of BJCM01264860.1, forward strand.
GATACTCAAGTGCATAGCCTCCAGGCATGGAGGATTTGACGAGCTGTCTGACCAAATCCAGAATGCATATGTTGTACTGGTACTGAACCATCTGCTCAGTTTTTCACGCATGATCCTCTCATACTTGATAGAGAACCTCGAGGCAAAGGGAAAAGAATGCTTCTGCATGTACCCACGATTTTTGCAGATGATTATTGATAAGAAGCTTCTTATGCTACCGAAGGAGAAAGATGATGCAGTGGTACTCGAAGTAATGGATGATATGACTTTGCAGAGAATGAAGGTCTACCGGGGTAAGCAAGTGAAACCCCCGGTGAGAAGACTATTTGGGCACCTGCACCGAGAAGACTATGTGGCGCCCGCTAGGAGGAATTGGCGTCACGATGATAGCGACTCCGATGTCAAGCCCATCATGGCACCCACTGAAGAAGACGACAATGACGATGAGGATGATCATGGTCAGGGTGGTGATGACCATTAGTTGATTAGGATGATGAATCAGATGAAGAGCCTCTGGTATAGACGGTTAGGAGTCGGGTCGTAGCCATTGAGAAATGGATCAGGGCGGTTGGTGGACGCCAGGCTGAGTCTAGGGGTGACGCTATTGATGTCACAGATCCTTCTTACACCCCAGACTAGCCCAACAGCCAAGGAGGAGTGCTTCTGGCAAAGGGCTCCGGAAAAGAAGAGAATGGCCCAACCTTACAGGACAAAGAGCAAGAGGCTGAGATTCACTTTGATTACTTCTTCTGACACTACTGCTACTATCACACCCACCACTGCAGCCACCACCACTACCACAGCTACCACCACTACCACAGCAACCACCACAACCACACCTCCTATCTCCTCCCCCATAGCTACTACTACCACCACCACTCCACCCACTACTACTATCTCTCATCCTACCACCACTACCACAACCACTCCACCACAGCCCACACACATTCCACCTCCCATATTCACCACATGCACTACTACCACCACCTCTCATCAAGCAGGTCCATACACACATTCTCCATTCACAGTTGGACCCACTCTACCCCACATCGGGTTAGATGAACAACTGGCAAACCAAAACAACACAGTGCTTAGACTGCTTGCAACTGTTGAGCTTAGGGCTTCTCAGTTACACAAGATGATAGAAGTTAATGCTGCTCAAGCCCATAAGATCAAGGAGCTTAGTGAGAACAGCGAGCTGTATGAGAGAGCTTTGAGTCGTGCCCACCATGCGCTTACAAGCCAAAATGAGCTGGTCTTGGCATCGGTAAAGAGGATTGAGGAGCTGGAAAAGAAAAATAAGAAGATTATGCTAAAGCTGAAGGGGTCAAAAAGTGAGCCTCTGAAGATCAAAGACGATGATGGTGATGATGGAGATGATGATGAGGAGGAGGATGAAGATGATAGTGAAGAAGATGTCGAGGAGGAAGGACCGAGCTGAAAAGAACACAATAAGGATGATGATCAGGAAGGTGATGCATCTGCATCAGCCTCTAATCCTCATGCTCAAGAGAGGAGAACTAAAAGGAATCAAGATCAAGGAGCCTCGTCCTCCGCTCCTCCAACTGAAGATCTTGCTATTCAAGGCAAAGTAATAGTTACATGTATTTGTATTTAGAAACTTTTGTATTTGAATTATATTACATTAATGTAATTAATTATCATGTTTCTCTGTTTATGTTTAAATGTTGTATATGATAACTTATGTGCGTCGTGCTTAATGTCTAATCAAATAGACGAAGCTCTACATACAGATGAATATGATATCCCACCCCTTTAGCAGGTCAAGACTCAATTAACCATGATTCTTGACTTGCAAGGGATAGTTAGAAGGTCAGTGAGCTACACTCCCGAAGAAGGAGAAATCATTCATGATCTGATTGATGACCAGCTGGCTGAGATATTTCGACTTAATCCTAAAGAATTGTCAAAGATGCTCTAGAAGTCGATGTACTGAGTGATGAGGAGCTACAGGATGTAGATGTGATTGAGATTGAGGATATTAAAGCTGAGCACTATCTAGAGTACACTTACCACGAAGGCAATGTTATACCCAACTTGGGTGATACTTTTGGCAGTGCTACATTTGAGAAGCTGGATGAAGTGGAGAAAGGAAATAAGAAAGAAGAAAGCTCGTCCCAAGCTTCGGACGCCAATGTCGAATTGAAGAAAGCTGAATGGGCGGCTTGTTTTGCTGAAATGAAGTTCCAGCGCACACCTACAGAGTTGAATGCCTACACCAAACTATACAGAGTCAAGAAACGTCAGAAGGTGTCCGGCAAAATCATTGCGTGGGCTTATTTTGAAGACTTGAACGTCTATGCTGTGAAGAGAGAAAAGGGGATTGAGTACTTCAGACATCCTCATGATCTAAAGACTCTTCCTGGTTTTGAGCTCAATCGACTGGCGTGCTTAGATTTGTTGTATGCTAATCCAAGGAAGATGTCAGATTGGTTTGAAGCTGCGTTTAAGAAAGAATACCACACCAGGTGGGTAAACTTCAGCTATCAACAACCGAAGAGGTACATCCGTAGGTCTGAAGTGGACACGATATCTGGGAAGCCAAAAGTAGTGCTAAAGTGGAGTCCTCCGCGCATAATGTCAAAGATTCCCTTACGGGAAATGCCTCAGGACTTCACTCCACGCTTCAAATGGTGGTATTATGATTAGAGGATAGGAGAAGCGGTCATAGTTCTGAACAACCATGGAAAGATAGAGACTATCCAGGTATTTGACCCTATGTGGCTAACCAACTTATCAGCTGAAGATATTTACATATTATACAACTGGCCACTGTTCTATGACACGCAGGATATAGTACAAGCTCTTCAATTCCAACACGTCATACGACTCTGCTTTGCTTTTGAGATACACGCAGGAGTCACAAGAGAAGAGAAGTACAAGAAGTTTGAGGAACATATGAAAAGTATTAGACAATATAGGAAACTACGTCTAGGGGGAGTTTGTGGATTCATGTGTACCTAGTTTATGTGCTTAATGTAAATGTCTTTCATGTCTTAAACATATGTTGAATGGGTTAAATGAAATATAATATGTGGTTGATATTTATAATGTTTAATATATCATAGTATTATTGTGTGTTAAAGTATAATAAACTTACTGTATAGGTTTGATGTTGTTGTGCATGGTTCTTAGTAAATAATGATTGAGAAATGTGTTCAACCTAGTCGTATGAGTCTTCATGCGAATGGACCATGCTTATGGACCATACGCATGAATAAATCATACTTATGGACCGGTCGCATGACTAAAACAGGAGACTGGATCAGTCGCACGAATGAGACATAAGATTGACTCAGTTGCACGACTGAACCTTCAGTCGTGCGTATGGATCAATCGCATGATTCAGTCACACGACTGAACCATGCTAATGGTTCAGTCGTACGATTGGAAACCCATAACCTATAAATACCACTTAATGGTTCAATCTTATATCGATCGGGTAATTGTTCTCACTAATTGGATCGCCAATCAAATAGGATTTCACACTATTTGATTCGGTATAAACGCAGAATCTGTTAGTATTCCGTACGTACACGGTCCTGACACAACTTGTCATAATATTAGGCTGCCTAAGCCTAATTTTGTCGCTTTTCTCTCATACTAGGAGTAAACCGTGTATTGCACAGTTTGAATAAATAAAATATTAAATAGTTATTAATAAAAATTACTGAATTATAAAACAATCTTTTAATATAACATATGATTGATATTGCGTACGAGTGATAAAAGAACGATAGCATTTTTTAATCTTTAAAAAAAAAATTTTTTTTCAAAAAAGTTGGTATCTAAACAAATTGTTCAAAACAAACCATTTTTTAAAAAATGCTATTTTTAATAATTTATTTATTATAACTTTAAAAATATATTGTGCTTTTTAAAACTTTGATATTTTTTAAAAAAATATTTTATAAAAAAATTATTTCTTTACGATTGCATTTATAGAAAGATTTTCTTTTAAAAAGATTTATATTTGTAATATGAAAAGAATTAAATAGTATCATTTGTAGTTAATTAAATATTTATTAGGAGAGCGAAACGTGAAAATAAAACTTAGTAACAAGTGGCATACAAAAACTGTATTTTATTAGTATTGATATATTAAATATTTATATTAACTACCAATTATATTATTATTAAAAATCTTTTTAAGGTTAAAATAAGTTTTATTTAATTAGAAAAAAGTTCTTTTTTATAAATTTAATTTCTAAAGAAACAATCTTTTATATAACATAAGTAACTTTTTAAAATATAAAACTTTTTAAAAACACAAGAATATTTAAAATTAATGTTTTTAGAAATTAAATTTTTATGAACATAAAATATTGATATTCAAAGTTACAATAAGAAAATTAGAAAATGACATTCTTTTAAAATGCTTTGATTAAAAACAATTTTTCAAAATTTTAAGATAAAAAAAATTAAAGCAAAAGTTCAAAAAGAATAGTAACATTATTTATTACTAGTATATAATTTCAATCATATAATATTTCAAAACATCATTTTATAATTAACAATTTGTTATTATTAATTATTTAATATTTTTTTACTCAACCCATGCAATACATAGACTACTAATAGATATATTAAAGTCATTAGACCCAAATACACAATCAACCATTTCATAAAGTTTATTTATCGCCAAGTGATTAATTGATATGTCACACATCCAAAAGGTTAACATTTTGAATTCTATACGGTGCAAGTTGTGGTATGTTTATTTCAGAAAATTTAAAAATTGCAAGTTAAAAATATTAAGTTGTATTATGTGCATTGGTAGTTGCACATGTCAGTTGATATTAATTTGTCTTGATAAAGTAGTGAAAATGGAGATCATATGCAACTGAGAAGGGGGGGCCAGAATCTGAGGGTTGTAAGAAAAAGCGAGAGGGGCTCGAGGAAGGATGTGGATTTTAGCTTCTTGGTGTTTGCTGCTTTGGAGAACATTTAATAAACCTTATTTTTTATTTTATAATTTTGTTTAGGATATAAACAGGTTTTCCTTTTTTAAAACTCAATCAGATCCAATTAAGCATGCCATGACAAATCAACCATTAAAGTACAATGATGAAAGAAGTGAATCGGGAGAAACCTAATAGCTTGTTTGATAGTTTAATAATTCTCATTATAAAACTATCTTTTAATAAGTCAATAGGCTTTTAATAGTTAAAAATAAAATTTAAGTTTGAATGGTTAATATGTAACATTTAAATGGTTATTTTTTAACCATTCAAATTTAAGATTATTTTTTAATTATTAAAAAATATGAACCATTAAAACATAATATTACAATAACTATTAAAAGATTATCAAACAGCTACTAAGAAAGTTAAGTTGTTAGTAAGCTTACTTGATATAAATTGTTACTATAAATTGTTACAAGCTTTGGTGGGAGCTTATACATCAAATGTAATTAATCATCCAATATTTATGAATGTATTACATTTTTGTTGAACGGTAAATTATTGATTAGTAAGATAGTAATATCAAGTTAGTAGTTATTCGTTTATGTCAGGAATTGAACCCATGACCTTGAGAGAAGTAAAACTTCTTACTTCCTCTTGTACCATTAGATCAAGAAATCATTAGCAAATGAACTTATTACATACATATGCACACATACACACATACATATATAGATTATCACAAGTGTAAAAAATGTATAAATAATTAAAGAGTAAATTACATGGATCATCCTTAAGTTTTGCTCAAATTTTACATTTTGTTTGTGTGCTTAAAGAGTTATTAGTTTAATCCTAAAATTTGAAAAAACGTAACACTCTTAGTCCCTGTCATCAACATCAATTAAAATTTTCTTTTTAAATTTTTTTACCTTTATTCCCTTAAGACATTTTATAGTAAGACAAAATATTTTGACCGCGCCTTTTTTTATTTAGATAACAAATTAATATGTTAAACAAAAAGAAAACACCCACCTACCTATACCTATACCCTATCTAAATCCTTTTTCCTCATCCATGGTTACCACCGCCAATTCCACCTTACGACCATCGCTATCCACCTTTCCACCACAACCATCTAGTGTCAAGCTTGAAGCATTTGCAAAGCAACCCACCACCTCAACCACCACCATCTCTACTTGCCATGTTTAAACCGTTGTTGTCCTACCTTTACCGATGGTATAGATCTACAACAAGTCTCAAACGCATGTGCTAATCGATGATGATGAAGGAAATCACATGTCGAGGTCAGTGATGAGTTCTTTCGCAGATGGAGGTCGCTAGAGATATCAGATGCCGTCTTAGAGGGAGGGTCACCGGAGGCGAAGGTGGGTCACCAGTGTTAGGTTCATTCTTCTTCTTCCAGAGGTTGTATTAGCATTTGGTTGAGTGGTCGAATGTGGCTTCAAACGGAGAAGGTTGATTCAGGTGGTGGTGGTGTCGGATGGGAAGTGTAGTATGGATTGTGACTTCGGATAGAGGAGGTTGGTAAACGATGATGGCTACAAGATATGGTTGTGAGTGGTGGTAATGGTGGTAGTTGTTGGATTGGGGTGTATTAGTGGAGGTTGTTGAGAGGTGTATGGTGATGGTTTGTTGTTACAAAGAGGAAGAATGCATGACCGGTGAAGGGTGATCAATGCAATAGTTTCACAATGTTAGGAGAGTTAGAATACTTAGCAAATCAAATAGAGAACCGGCTTATGATTAAACAAAGAACACAAGTAAAGAACAGAACAAAAACAAGATAATATGGTTTTCAAGAATGATGTATATTGCTCTCAAGTTCTTACTAGTGTTACAAAGCGTACATAGAAATTACAAGTACTTGAGATACTTTATACTAAATCCTACAACTAGCCATACTTTGAAAGCCGGCTAGAAACACTAATCTAGACAATAAGATCAATATATAGTCAAAAGGCAGATTGTCTTTTGACTAGTGACTATGACATGTCATAACTCACATCCTTATCTAATACGAAAAATGATAAAAGTACAAAATTAGAAAGTTACAGACATAACACCTAAATCTACAATTTAGCAAAAGTATTGAATTTTCACCATCTCATCTAAGTTAGTGAGTATTCAGAGATGACAACAGAAAGTAGTCAGCTTTTGTCAAAAAGTGATTCAGAAAAAGCATGTCTTCTCTGTCTTTGGAAGAAACTAGTGTTTGGCTTCGAAAAACATTGTCTTTGAAGCTTCGGAATACTTCATCTTTAGCTTTGGAAGATTTGGTCTTTTGGCTTTGGAAGATTTGATACTTAGGATAATTCACTGAGTTATACCAAATCTTTCGAAATAACTTCCTTGTACTTCACATGTACATGCTGAGAGCTCTTTGGTTGCATCAGCCTCTAAGTGCAATCCTTACAAGGAAAAAGAAAGGTGAAATAAGGTGGGATTAGTGTGTAATATTGTTTTTGAGTTTTTGAATTGTTTTTTAATCATCCTTTTTTAAAAAAAGGGGTAGAATGGTAATTTCACACTCACGTAACGAAAACTTTTATCGGCATTTAGTGTTAGGGATGAAAAATATTATGTTTTTACAAATCTTAAGAGTATACTTGTAAGTTTTTCAACCCCAAGGATGAAATATAAAAATTAAACAAAGCTTAGGGACGAACCGTGTAATTTACTCCTAAATAAAAAATAATTAATAACTGTAGATACATGTGTCCCTAGTTTCTGAACTTAATGTAATATGTTTTTATTGTCTTACACCTATGTAATTGAATGGTACTAAATGAAATACAATATATGGTTGTGCTTATAATGTTGAATATTTCATTTCTTGATATGTAATAACGCATATTGAACTAACTATATAGGTTGTGGTTGTTTGAATAAATCTAAGTCAATTAATGATTATGAAACATATTCAAACTTATTCATATGAAGTTCTCATGCGATTGGCCCATTCTAATGGACCATACGCATGAACAACTTCATGCTAATGAACCATTCGTACGAATGAACCAGGAGACTAGATCAGTCGTATGATTGTAACATGAGATTGGCTCAATCGCACGACGACTCAATCGCACGATTGAACCATGCAAATGGTCCAGTCGCACGATTGAAAAACCCTAACCTATAAATACCATTTAAATAGTGGAAAAATTAGACACTTTGCATAATTCGATACCCAGACGTACCCTAGCCGTCCAGAGACCTCTAGTAACCTGTTCCAACTTCATAGATCGCATTAGATCGATTGCTAATCGTTCTTAATGTTCAGATTCAATCTTTAATTGATTCGACGTGCGTTCTCACTGATTGGATCACCAATCAAATAGGATTCCGCACTATTTGATTCGGTATACGCATAAATCTGTTAGTATTCGTCCAGTACATGATCCTAACAAGTGGTATCAGAGCCAGGTTCTAGATTTACATGTGATTCAATCGTTTTGATATAAAAATTATGTTTTTACACTAAAAAACACAATCTTTTGTGTCAAATCGGGTTTTAGACGTCTCCTGATCGTAAAGTTTAGTTTTTCCGGCATACGACAATTAGGGTTAGCAAGAAATTCGTTTTTTAGCATCCAAACACCTTAAACCTACAAATTTTCAAAATCCAATAGGTTCAGTCGCACGATTGACTCAATCGCACGACTGAGGTCTTACGCATCCCTCATACGCACGATTGGACGCATTTTTACTCCCATTCGTACGATTGAGAAGTCTATTCGCATTGTTCAACCGCATTAGTCCATTCGGCCGACTGAGTCAACCTCACACACTCGGTCGCACGATTGAACCATCCGCATAGTTCAATCGCCCAAATAGCCCAATCGCACACCTTCATTCGCACTAACAAAACAATTTGGTTTAAATTTAAAGTTTATTGCAATTGAGGACCAATACTCAGCATTCATAGCAGGGAGTGACTCACGTATTCAGAATTTACTGCTACTGGAGAATGAAGTGGGGAATCATAATAAACCCACAAAGCTAATCACATTAGATGAATACCCACAATGGAAGCCACGTTTCGAGATCTACTTAAATAGAGTAGATCCCAATCTGTGGGAATCTATAGAGACGGGCTATAGCATGCCAGTTGGAGCTGATGGTGTCAAACTCACACTTGGTGGCATGACTGATGGACAGAAGGTAAAATACAATGTTGAAAAAAAGTCTATGCTTTGCTTACATATTCAATTCCAAAAGATATTTTCCATCAATTCTCGGAGTATACACAAGCAAAGAAACTATGGGATGCATTGGAGAAAAGGTATGATGGAAACGCATCATTGAAGGCCATAAAGGCTAAGGCTTTAAAGAAGGAGTTTGATAACTTCTCCTCGATGGGAAAAGAAAGCCTAGATGATGCTATCAATAGGTTCTACCACTTGATGAGTGAGATACATACTCATGGAGTAAAGACGTCAATGGAGGACAAAGTGTCTAACTTTGCAGATGGGTTGCCGGAGAAATAGGTTTCATTTGTCTCCAACCTCAGACCATATGGTATGCTAACGAAGTTAGATATCAATGACTTCATTCTGAAATTGAGAGAGGAGGAGCTGAGAATGAAGTATAGAGCACAAAAGTCTTCCTATGATCAGAACCCATCCTTGTACAATACGACTCCACAAGCCAAAACATCTAGAGCACCTCTTCAGACAACTTTTGTATCAAGCTTGCCTCGCCCTTCTCAAGCCTCTACTCCAGGATCGGAAATGTCAGGGTCGTCTGGTACCCAATACATTGTACCTGAAGCCAATTCAGCAAAACTGAAGACCAAGAATTTCGGTAATGTGACAGTTGAGGTAGCTAAAGAACACATGGATCTCTTAGCTGCAGTAGTCCACTCCTATGATGGACTAATTGCTGGTAAAATTGGAAACTGCCATCTGGCAAATGAGGACTATGAGTAGGTTGACGAGACAGAGCTGGAAAGGATGGATATAATGTGGGCCTTAGCGAGTGCTGTCCGGCGAGCTAAAAAGTTTGTCAAGAAAACTGGACAGAACTTGGTTGCAACTAAGGACACTAACTTTGGTTTCGATAAGACCAAGGTGACTTGTTTCAACTGTGGCGAGAAAGGGCACTTTAAACGGGAGTGTGTGAAGCAAAAGAAGACTGGAAACGGGAATCCTTTCACTTCCTTCAATCGTCAGGATAAACCCGCTAGCAGACCTACTTCATCAAGCAAGGATCCTAAAGCCTTGACTGCTCATGATGATGAAGGACATGACTGGAGCTTTCGGTTTGTCACACCGGGAGAATCCAATATAGCTAGTGTGGAGGATCTAGATGATGATTCTACTAGTGAAGGAGATATTTTAGTCGAACTCGCGATGTCAAACACAGAAGAGACTGCCCCAATAGTCAAGTACCTTCCTGAAGAAGGGAAAATTGCAACAACATCAGAATCATGAGCACCAGAAATACCAGATTATGCACTGATGGCTGATTCATCAGAACCATCGCAGGTAAGTACTACTGACCAACTTTTCAATAACCATGCTTGTTCTGACTGTAATAAATTTAGGGAAAGCATTGATTTAAAATTTGCTAGGTTATTAGATCATAATGATAACTTAGTAAAGGACTTGGAACTGTGCACTGTATCTAACAGAGTTTTAAAACAAAATGAGCATAGTTACAAGGAAAAGATAGACATGTTGAACAAACAGCTTAGGGAAACAGAAGTAGTAGCCTTTAACCAAGAAAATGACATTAGGTACTATCTTAACTCTCTAGAGGACACTAAGAAACAAAAGACAGTTTTAGAAGTAGAAGTTAATTCCTTAAAGCAAAAACTGCACAGTTGGACAAGTTCATTTCATATTGTTAAAAACCTAGTGAGAGAGAAATAAAGGGGAGGGATTGGGTTATAAAGTGGTTCCACCACCACATGAGATCTTGATGAACGCAAAATGTAAACCAATCAATAATAATCCAATCAAGGATCATGTGGTGTCTACTCCTCTTGCAAGTGATCCAAATTCCACATGTAAATCAATTGAATATGATACTAAACAAAAGGAGGCCACTTCAAAGGCAAAAGATAAAATGCCTTTTGTTAATATGGGAAAAAGAGTTTGAAAAGGTTAATATAAAGTCAGGGTCAATCAAGTCTAAATCTAAAACTAAAAGGACCTATAATGTTAACCAATCGTGTGCAACTTGTCAAAGTCTAGATAATAGAAAAGGAAAAGATGTTAAGACGGTTAAAGAAATTAACTTTGTTAAACCAGACAAAACATCTAAACAAGAATATTCAAAACCCAAACATAGTAAGGCCACACGTGTGTCGCATATATCTCCATAAAAACAGTTAAATCGTAAAGTCGAAAGCAGATCATGCTACAGCTGTGGAGAGTATGGACACATTGCGTCTAACTGTCCTTATTATCAGACACTAAGGAGGAAAGTTGAACTTCTGGAACCAAAACCTAGCTCTTTTAAGAGGAACTCAGTGACACCACCTAAAAGGGCTAGTGAACCTAGAGTTCAACCCATTAGTCAGTCGTCTGTTTATCACAAACAGGCCTTACACAAAGTTGGCTTATGGAAGGAAAAATCAATCTCATTGTCTGAAAATGAGAACAAGAAGAGATTTGAGCTTCCCTCACCCTCGAACGGTCAATGGGTTGAGTTTATGATGTGTGATGCCTATGGGAAATCCAAGCCAGTGAAGGCTTGGGTCCCTAACATGAACTAATGTTTTCAATTGAATGTGCAGGGTGTTCACTATAGTGCTGAAACCAACACGTGGATTATAGATAGCGGAGCATCCAGGCACATGACAAGAAACATGGCTCTCTTATCAAATGTCAAACAAATAAAAGGAGGTCATGTTTTGTTTGCTGGAAACAAAGGTGGGTACATCACAGCTCAAGGGGAAGTGGGTAATCAGAAAGTAAAGTTTGACAAGGTAAACTATGTTCAACAACTTCAAAATAACTTGCTTTCTGTTTCTCAAATTCATGATAAAGGTTTTAAGGTAGTTTTTGACAACAAGAAGTGCTATGTCCTGAAAAAGGACTATGTCATCCCGGAGGATCAAGTCTTAATGTTTGCCTCAAGATATAAGGACCTTTATGTCTTGGATCTATCAAAGGCCTCCACAACGGATCATGAAGTT
>BJCM01264861.1:1990-26427 GCA_018326385.1 Flaveria bidentis
GGGGTGTGGGACATACCTCACCAAGGATGGTGACTTTTCGGGCTCATCGAGGACGATGAGTCCAAATAGGGGGTGCTTGTGACACCCTACACATATACCACATCGACAGTGGACAGGAGAGATTCCTGGTTCATATAGAATGATTGGCCTCTAATATCAACAACACGATTTGGGTGTATTGGTTGTGGATGAGAGGAGAACTCCACAATTAAGCGTGCTTAGGTGGGAGCAATCTAGGGATGGGTGACCTCCCTGCGAAGTTTTCACCCGAGCAATCAAAAGCAAATCCGTGAGCTTTTCGTGGGAAAAGCGGACAATATTGTTGATGCGAGGGGCCGGGTGTTACAGAATTAAAAAGCCTTAAAAATAATATATGAGGGTGCCCGAGTTCGAACCCAAGACCTCAAGGTTAATATGCAAGTGAGTGATCGGTAAACTAGGTGGGAGCAATCCAGGGATGGGTGACCCCCTGGGAAGTTTTCACTGGGCAACCAAAATCAAATCCGTGAGCTCCTCGTGGGCAAAGCGGATAATATTGTTGGTGTGAGGGGCCGGGTGTGACATATACGTCTTCAATCTCAATCAGACGACTTAACAATAGTGTTCACACGATAAGTGTGTATTTCAGAACCTTCTATCTTGTGCTGTTTTTTGACCTATTTAAGGATATTTTCATAAAAATGTTTCTGAACAAAAGTTTTTCGGTAGACTTTGAACTAGTTAAATGTAAATTTTTTAAATTTTATGAAACCGTTTGCTATTTTAAAAACCTATTCAAACACGTACCAAACATTCTGTCCAGAATCTAAAATTGGTACAATAATCCTTTTTTTCAATCTACCTTTCTCTTATTGGAATTCCTAAGTGTCCTAACTTCTTGAAATTAAATTTTGACCTCAATTTATTGTTTCTATTTATCCTTTAGGATATCACCTTTGACTTTTGAACACCCAAGCTTCATTATGTACTCTACAACCATCATTATACAATGTGAGTTTTCCATGTGAGTTCTCTATGCCCCCTTTTTACATTATTTCATACCTTCTGAGGTGAAACATGTTAACCTTATAAACTTACACCGATAAACATCTTGATACTTGTAAATGCACATGTAATTAATCTTTACTTTTTGTCATGGTTATTGATATTATTGTGAGTATTATATGAGATACATTATACGTTGACAATCATTAACTATTGTTAGCATGGCGATGTCATAGATCTATGGGCCCGACAAGCCTATTTGGTGCTAAAGCCAATGTATTACCGGCTCCTGATGACGTATGACTTGTTTATCATAGGAACCAAGTACACTTAGCTAATAGTTATAAACTTGTAATCTTAATCTTGGTCAAGGTTTGATTGTAGCAATATGTGTTCTATAAACTTGCATAATTCATAACCATTGACATGAATTGCTACTTGTAAATCTTTTTATATTTATATGTATGCCTAACCCATGGAAACTCACCAACTTTCAAAGTTAACCCTTTATTTTTAACATGTTTCAGGATTGTTAATTGAGGAATTCTTCTTGCTCATATAGGACTTAGACTTAGTTAAATAAATATTTTATGTTGTTGTTTAAGTCTTTTTTGTATTGTAATGAATTAATTGTTTAGTATTATTCAATGAAATATGGCATTTAATATTATTTCAACTTATTTAATTCATTGAGCTATGAACAATCGTTTCATATTCGTCCGCCTCGATGATTCCGTCATCTGTCGGGCTGTGATAGATGATTCCGGCATCGGTCGGGGTGTGACATCATCACCCTAAAAGGATTTTCACTACATCTGCAAAGATAAAGATGGAGAAGGAAAGTGATCAAGTTCAGCCTTGTTCATAAAAGATAGGAAGAAGAAGTTGGAATATGTTATGTTTGAGAGTTCTTCTCATCTTGCTAAGGATTGTCCTTACAATCCTAAAGGCACTCTCCACATGATCAAGAAAGAGACTTCTAAGAGTTTCAAGAAGAAGCAAGCTTCAGAAGGAAAATATGTTTCCTTCAGAAGCTAGAAAATGAAGATGAAAGCAAGTGGAAAATTGCCTTCGGAAGAAATTTTGGTCTCGAAAGAAAGGAATACTTCCAAAGCACTAAAGCCTATAGCAAGACCTTCCGAATGTCCAGTCATCAAAACTTTCGAAGTTAGTAAAACTTCCAAAGTATTAAAGGTCAACTCTAAACTTCCAAAGGTTGTGTGGAAGAGAAAGAAATACCAAATGACTTAAAGTTCTTCTTTAGCAACATCAAAGGATCCTCAAAATATGACTATAGGATCTATTACTTTTTCATTATCTTCAACTTCATTTGATAAACCCAAGACAAGCAAGGATTGGGTTTCCAAATGTAATTAATAATCTCTTTTGTGTAGGAACAGCTCAAGATAAACAAGAATGTCTGGATCATTAATAGTGGTTGTTCCAGGAACATAACAAGAAATATGTCACTACTCCAAAACTTTAAAAGAATTGATGGAGGGCCAGTTTCTTTTGGAGGAAATGAAGGTGGTTACATATCTGGAAGGGGCAAGGTCACAAATGGTAAGCTCAACATTGAAAAGGTAAACTTTGTCAAGGAACTTGGATACAATCTTTTGAGTGTATCTCATTTTTGTGATCAGAGTTATAACATGCTCTTTACTGAGCATGAGTGGATTGTTCTCAAACCTGGAGTGGTCATTCCTCATGAGCATATCCTGCTCAGAGCCCCCAGGAAAGGGAACATGTACAAGATGGATTTGCAAGAAACATATCCCTCAGGAGAAGTTTCATGCTTTCTGTCTAAAGCAAATAGTGATGAATCTTTCCTTTGGAATAAAAGAATGTGCCATATAAACTTTAAAAACATGAATAAGCTAATTAAGAATAATTTGATAACTGGAATGCAAAATAAAGAGTTTTTAAGTGATTATCATTATGTTGCATGCCTAAAAGGGAAACAACACAAGGTATCTCACAAGCCAAAGGAAAAAAACTCCATCACTACTGCCCTACACTTGTTACATATGGATCTCTTTGGCCCCACTAGTGTAATGAGTCTAGGAAGGACCTCTTACTGTTTAGTGATCATAGATCACTTTACAAGATTCACTTGGGTCTTCTTTCTTAGAACTAAGGATGAGACCCCTGAGATTCTAAACAATTTCATCTTAAAAATTAAGAATCAATCTGATCACAAAGTCAAAACCATAAGATATGATCAAGAAACTAAATTCAAGAACCAAAACCTTGATAAATTTTGTGATGAAAAGGGTATTACAAGACAATATAGTGCTCCTGTGACTCCTCAGCAAAATGATGTTGCTGAGAGGAGAAATAGGACACTTATTGAAGATGTAAGAACTATGTTGTCTGACTTTAAACTGCCCATCACCTTCTAGGCAAAGGTAGTCAACACTGCCTGCTATGTGCAGAACAAAGTTTTAGTGGTTTAGACACATGGTAAGACTACTTATAAACTTTAGAACAAGAGAAAACCTTTCATTGGTTTTCTCAGGTCATTTGGATGTTCTTGCACCATCTTGAATACCAAAGATCAAATTGCCAAATTTGCTGAGAAATCAGATGATGGACACTTCATTGGATACTCTTCCCAAGCTAAGGCTTATAGAGTATACAATCTTAGAACCAGAATTGTTGAAGAGTCAGCTAATGTGACTTTCAATGAACACACACCTAGTGTAATTGGTTCTGGTCCTGATTGGCTATTTGATCTTGATTTAGTTACCAACTGTTTTAATAAATCTTCTGAGAATGTTTCAGGGTCTACAGATATTTTACCAACAGATGATCCTGATCCAAGATTTGAGCTGAGAAGAACTTCAAGCTATACATCTTTAGCTACAGTTGTAACTAATTCTACAGATAAAGTTTCTATCATCACAACAATTACAAATTCAGTTGATACATCTGAAATGCCTTCAAATTCTAGCTCAGAGGCTCAACAACTAGATAAAAAAGATTCAAATGTAGAAGACCATGGTGGTGGTGAAAATGATCAAGAATTTCTTGATGCTAACAACCACTCCATTAAAGACAACATCAATGATGTCACACACTCATTGGATCATGTTTCACTTGATAAGTGTGCTAATGTGGTGGGAGAAACCTCATTACCAGATCTAAATTTCTCTAATTTAGATCTTTCTCAGCAACTTACTGTGATTCCTCAGCTAAGGATACACAAGTCTCATCCCACCTCAAACATCATTGGAGATATTGATTCAAGATTAAGAACAAGAGGACAAACCCATGATGAAAATTTTTGTCTTCACTCTTGTTTCTTATCTCAGATAGAGCCTAAGAAGATTGATGAGGCTCTAAAGGATGGAAGTTGGGTTGAAGCTATGCAAGAGGAGATGCTTCAATTCAAAAGGCAAAAGATTTTGAACCTATGTCCTCTTACTCATAGGAAGACTACTATAGGAACCAAATGGGTGTTTAGGAATAAGAAGGATGATAGAGGACTTGTCATAAAAAACAAGGCTAGACTAGTTGTTCAAGGATGCACATAAGAAGAAGGAATTGACTACACAGATGTTTTTGCTCTTGTAGCAAGATAGGAAGCTTTAAGGATATTATTAGCTTTTGCTGCATCCAAGAATTTCAAGGTCCACCAACTCTATATCAAGTGTGCTTTTCTTTATGGGGTGATTGATGAAGAGGTGTATGTCAAACAACCATCTAGGTTTGCAGATCCTAATCATCCTAATTGTGTCTGCGGGCTTGATAAGGCTCTTTATGGGTTGCATCAAGCACCAAGGAAGTGGTATGAGACTCTATCTCAGTATCTCTGCAAGCATGGATACAGAAGAGGTACTATAGATGGAACTCTCTTCATCAAATGAACATGAAATAACTTGATGCTAGTTCAAGTGTATGTAGATGACATCATCGTTTAACTAATCCAAAGCTCTACAAAGACTTTTAGAAGCTCATGAAGGATAGATTTGAAATGAGTGCCATAGGGGAACTCAAATCTTTCTAGGAATTCAAGTGAAGCAAGTTGAAGATGGCATCTTTATAAGTCAGTCAAAGTATGTTCAAGACATACTCAAGAGGTTCAACATGAATGACTGCTAGGTTGCTAAGACACCCATAGCAAGAAACCACTCCCTTGAGCCTGACCTTGAGGGGGAGTGTGTGGATGAACATCTCTATAGGGCTATGATTGGGTCTCTTATGTACCTTACAGCTAGCAGGCCTGATATCATGTTTGCCACATGTGTGTGTAAGATATCAAGCCAACCCCAAGATGTCACATCTTATCACTGTTAAGAGAATTTTAGATACCTCAAAGGTGCCTCGACACTTGGCATTTGGTATCCAAAGAATTTTGAATTTAATCTGTATGCATATGCAGATAGTGATTATGATGGATGCAATATGACTGCAAAATCTACATCAGGGGGATGTCAATTTCTTGATGGAAGGGTTGTCTCATGGCAATGCAAGAAGCAATCCTGTGTCTCTGCATCAACTGCTGAAGCTGAATACATTGTTGCTGCAAGCTGCTGTGCTCAAGTGCTTTGGATTCAGAATTAGATGCTAGACTATGGGCTCAACTTTAAGGAGACTCCCATTCACATAAACAACAATAGTGCCATTTCTATCACAGAGAACCCTGTGCAGCACTCAAAGACAAAACACATCAATATCAGGTATCATTTGATTAGAGATAATTTTAAAAAGGGATTAATCAAACTAGTAAAAGTTAACACAAATAAATAATATGTTGATTTGTTCACCAAAGCTTTTGATGAGCAGAGATTTAAATATCTCATATCAGCAATTGGGATGATTAACCTTGAGTAGTTTTTTCTTAAAACTAATTCATATTATTTCTAAAATCTATGTGTCCTAAGTTGTCTATTTTATCACCTTCATAAGCTCTTGATTTCTCAGGAAGAAAATTTTTTTAGAAGATTTCCTTAGATTTTTGAAAATCTTGGTCATGTTGTCCTTTGGAAGATATGGTTTTATCTTCAAAAGAAACTTATGCCTTTAACTGGTTAAGTAAAATTGACTTCGGAAGAAATTTCTGAAATATCTTCCGAAGCTTAACATTTCTCTTAAGTACTTGTATGTTTTCAAGGACAATTTTCTTCCGAAGAAAATTAACTCTCGGAAGATTTATTCTTAGTTGAAAAAAACATCCAAGTTTTAAATTCTCTTCCAAAGCAAAATTTTCAAAACTCTCAAGAATATCTTACGAATTCATTTTGGCTTCGGAAGCTTTTTATCAAAACTTCCAAAGACAAATCACATTCGGAAGATTTTCGACTTCCAAGAAAACTACCTTTTGAGCAAAAAGCAAACTACCTTTCAGATGTGGGACCGACATCCGGATTTCAAAGTTTATCCTCTTTCATTAACTTTATCTGAAATCCATTTCATATATAAACACAACGGTCTCCCTCTTTATTTATCATCTCCATCTTCCCCCAGACCTAAATTTTCAAAATTCTCTCTGAAACTGCCTTTGTTCTTCAGTTCCTTAACCTTTAAGCTTTCTCAAATGGCCAACCTCAATCGTAGAAATGACCCACACTTTTCCATGTTGTTACACAGGCAACACAATCAACTTGCTCTATTAAACTCTGAGAAAGATCCTCATTTCTCAGAGGTTTGTTGATTTTTGGCTCTGTCAAACTATTCCACCTCCCTTACCATTGATCTTGTTCTTTATGAGGATCATTTGCTTGATTTCTGGAAGACCTGTCAACAAGTCATCCTATATAGGGAGAAGGCATTTTTTGCCACAATACAAGGGAGGACAATCTTCATCACTCCAGCCATCATAAACACCCATCTTCAGTTGGATGATGAGGAAGGTGAGTTGTCCTTTCCTAAAGAAGCTGTCAACCACTCCTTTGAGCAGATGAGCTATGAAGGAGATATTTCAGTCAAGACCTCAGGAAAGAGAAGGTCTCCTCCCAGTGGAAGTACTTACTTCATGTGGTCATCCACAGCTTTTCTAACAAGCATGGGGGCTAGGACCAAATTCCTTAGGATCTCTCCTTCATAGTGCATAGGATGGTTCAGTGGGTCAAGTTCAGGTACTCTCAGTTTGTTTATACAAATTTGCTTGCTAACTTGGACTCCTTAGAATATTATATGTTTCCTAGATATGTCCAACACATTCTCAACTATGAACTGGGCTCACAGTTGAAAGAAACAGATAATGTTCTTAAATTGGGACAGATGAAGCCCAACATCTTTAATATTTTGAAGAAACCAACTGTTGGCTTCTCTAGGGTAGAAACAACCCTTGTCCCCAAAATGTTAGAGCTCATTGCTCAAGGTGACAACCTAGAAACACAAGCTAGTGTTGAACCCACACCTTCTACCTCTCAACCACCAAAACAACCACAAATCACCCTCACCTACAAAAGAAAATCCAAACGAACCCCTACACAAGTTACTCAATTTGTGCAGGCCCCCATAATACTACCCACACAGGAGGAAGTGGACATTGGAGCTCTAACTTTTCTTTAGGAGCAAACTACTCTCATCTCTTCAAGAATTAGTGCTGAGGTTCCTCATGCTCAGTCTGATGAGCTCACTAGACCAACAACCTTAAGCCTTCACTCAGAGTCTCAACACTCTGGTAAACAACCTTCAAAGGACAGTTACCATCCCCAACCTTTAGATCTTAACCAACCAATTTCTAGCTTTGACTTCTATGATGATGAGGACTTAGGATTTAGTGAGTACCATGAGTCTCTCTACTCTTCCCCTACTCAAAAAGAGATGAGTGCTCCTAACTCTCCTATATCTAGCCCACATCATCCATCCACTACTGAGGTGGATCTTCGTGACTCTGCTTTCGAAGTCTATATGAAAGAGGCTCTCACTTCTGCAAGTGATTACATATTTAAGACCTCAATTATGGCAACTCAGTCCACTGGCACTCCATCTGTAGTAGTCAGTGAGCAGAGGAAAACCAGCAGCCAAGAACATCATGCTGGTGGTGAGACTGAGGACCTTGGTCCAATTATCTCATCCCCCTCTTCTGATGAAAAAGAGGGGAATCTGAGACTAAAGGTGAAAAAATTGTCAAAAACATGCACCTGTCTAGTCTCTAAGGTTAGTCACTTGGAATCTCAGGTGACTACCTTACACAATAAGGTCAATGATCGACAACTTTAGATTTCTTATCTCAAGGAGAAACTAGTTGGGAGACCTTTAAGAAGAGCTCAATCAGGAACACAAGAACTTATGAATGTGATTAACCTGACTCCTAGCTCACCTATGCAAGAGGGTGATGCTTCCAAAAAAGGGGAGAAAGTCATTACAATCACAGAAAGGGGAGAAAGTCATTACAATCACAGAACCTGAGAGTTCTTCACAGAGCATGGACTTTGAGGACTCACCATGTTCACTTACAATTGTCCATACTCAGCAACTTCCTCAGGTTCATATTGATATGGATTCTATAGACTCCTTCATTTAGAGTCTTTTTTAGGAAGGCATTCCAAGGGCTGTGTCATCTCCACCTCAAGGAACTTCTAAGTACATCATAGGGTGGATGTATGATGCTATCAGAAGAGCCCTTATTCTTCAAAGAGTTCAAGGGTAATAGAAAGTCTTCGATTTTTAGACTTTGAACTACTATGAAGGTCTTGACATTATCAACATGCCACTTGTCAATCCAAGCCAATCTAGACAAGCTAACAAGTTGGCTCAAAGAATTCAAGACAAGATTACTGAAGAGTTCAACCTCAAAACGATACAAAGGCAATCAGGCAATGTTATTGGTCAACTGGATGTTAAGGCAGACCCTAAGATTAACTTCAAAGGGAAAAACTTAACTGAACCTGAGAGCCCTGCCACACCTACAACTACTTCAGAAGTCCATTCCCTTGATAAGACACCTGTTGGTGAATGTGTATCTCAACCTCTTTCTGGCCAAAGCTTGGATGCTACACCAAACAATGAAGGCCAAAGCTCTCTCCACCCAGTGTCACAAAGGTTTGTGAGTGACAAAGGGAAAAGGAAACTGACTCCGAAAAGATTAAGGAGGAGAGAGAGAGAGGAAAAGAAAGCTAAGGGTAGAAAGTTCCTCTATGGGTCTGATGGCTTCATGGAAGTTGCAATCAAGGCTGCTCTAAGACCAAACACTCAAAGTAATGAGTTGAGGGTAGTCAAGATTGCTTACTTACAGACCAGGAACCATGATATTAATAATATCATTTCCCTCCCCTTAGAGGAATTAAATGAATTGTTTAACATGGAAATGTCAAAAGAATGGAAGAGTCAGAGGATACAAGATTGCTCCTTCAAGTTAAGGAAGAAAAGAGACTGAAAAGGCTCTACAAACATGTTCCTACCCTTTCACCAGTTCAAGAAAGCCTAGTACAAAAGTCTGTGGCTCCACAAGAACCTTAGGTAGACAAAGAAACTGATAGGATCAACACGATCAACTACCTGAGTGCCACAGGCCTATATCAGGCAGATGCATTTCTTCCCTTGTCCTTTGAGTATATTGAGTTTGAGTATCTTAAGCAGCTTGAACTTGAAGTACTCAAAGAAAGAAAGACAACAAAAAGAAAGATGAGGGAATAGGCTACAAAGTCAAGAGCCATCATCCAAAAGAGTATGAAGAAGTCTGCTCATAGGTAGAGGATTATGAGCTTCTTGAAGCTGTATGAATTCTTTGGAAGGAGACTTGGACCTATGTCTCTATCTACTATGGATGAACACACTAGGGTGATCAAGAGGAATATCAAAAGAGGAGAACTTGTTGACTTACGGTCCTCATCAAGTCAGGTCCCTTAAGAAATGGAGGTTAAGGTTGAATCATTTGAGACAACACAACCTGGACCTCCTGGTGAGTATCAGCAAGTTTCATCTTCTGATCCATAGCAGGGATCTGTCCCCTCTCAATCTAAACCTATGAGAAAGAAAGACATAACGGATAAAGACAAAGATGATCAACAAGGTGTTACAGGCCAGTCTTCTCAGTCAAAAAGTTCAATGAGTAGAAAAAAGATGGCTTCTAAAACAAAGTCAAAGAAGAAGAAGAAAGATGCATCCATCTCCAAATCTCAAGATGAGTTAGAACATCTTGAGAATGTGCTACAAGAGGAAGCTCCACCAACTCCAATCCAAGTAGCTCCTCTGGCATCAAGAAGACCCATCTTGTCCTAGACTTACTCTATCAATCCAGAAAGATGGCATGTCATCAGAGATCAAGGTGTTAAATATGTCTACACATGGCAAGACATGTTCAATCTATCTCTTCATGATCTCTTTGAGATGAGAAGACATTTTGAGAGTCTGAATGATCCTGACCTTCTTATGAAGAAAGACATCATCATTATCATAATGAGAAATATCAATATATGAAGTCTTCAAATGTTTTGGTAGCATCAGCCTAGGGGGAGTTTGTAAGGATTCATATAAGCTAATGCAACCCAAAACATCCAAATAGTCTATCCTGCATGCATGTACCAAGTGCTGAAGTAGAATGCTTTGAAAGTTTCACATTCTGCATTAGAAAACATTCTAAGTATGAAATCTTCCAAAGCCAAGACCACTATCTTCTGAAGCCAAACATGAAGTCTTCCGAAGCTTCAAGACAAAGTCTTCCGAAGCCAACACTTGAAGAAAGATTTCTTCCGAAGACTTTTGAGTACATGCTATTATTTGATGTACTTTTACCATAAAGTTGGACCATCTTTCCGCTACGACTCTGTTTGACTCACCAACTTTCACAAGTTGGTGAAAGGTCCATGCTTTTTGGTTAACTGTACATTGAGGTCTTGAGTCTGTTACTTTCTATTTTATATACTTTTATCCTTTTGTAATATATTAGGATTTAAGCTATGCCATGTCATAGTCACTAGTCAAAAGGCAATCTGCCCTTTGACTCTACATTGATTTTGTTGTTGTCTAGATCATGTATCCAGCTAGCCTTCAAAGTATGGCCGGTTGTAGGATGTTGTATAAAATATCTCAGGTCCCTCTGTAATCTTTAATCCTTTATGCTTTGTAAACATTTGTAAGGAACTTGAGATCAATATACATCATTCTTGAAAACCAAACACTTGTGTTATTGATATTGTTCTTGCTTTATCTCTTTATTACTTGTTTTACTTAGTATCAAGGTGACTAGTTGGTAGTTTCCCATTGTGTTTGGTTAGTATCAAGGTGATCTGTTAAGTGTTCTAAATCAACATCCTCATTGTGTGTTGTGTTCTAAGTGACCAACTCCTTAAACGGTCCTGCACATTATTATAAAAATACTCTTTTTTTATTTGGTTTTGGGACCAGCAATAATAAACTAAAAAAGTTTATAATTGGCGGAGTTAAATTTTTTAAATGTTTTGATGATGCTATAAACTTGCTTAAAGAAATAAGTTTTTAATTTGTTTAAGTAGATATTTTTAAATTAAATTTATTTTTCTAGCTTTACTTGTTGCAAATTATTCAATAAACTCGTCGTAATCAATTTAAAAAAATCTTTTTCAATCGCTAAAATAGCTAAAGCATTTAATATTTCTTGTGACATTATAGATCTTAGATAATTTTTAATCAATTTTAACTTAGTTCGTCCTGAAGAAGCAACCGTCATATGAATAGATAAAATAATTCTATATGCAATAAATGCATTTGGAAAAATATTAATTTTTAAATATATTTTAATATCTTTAAAAGTGTATCACATTTTATATCTATCAGTTCTCTTAAAAGTTTTAGTTCTTAAAATCGACCTAAGCCATTAATATCTACTTTATCATGATGCTTAATAACATGTTCAAGATGAATACATTTTTTTATACTTCTTTATTTATGGATTTCAACTTTTTTATACTAAATAGAAAACCAAAATTATTTTCGAACTCTAGATCTTTAAATTGATCAAATCTAGTTTGAAGTGAAGAAGTAGATTGGTCTATTATATATAGCAATAATCAATTTTAAAATATTCAATAGGAGTTTTGATAGTTTCATTATCAACATTTTCATCATACTTTTTATTTCTATAAACAATACGTTTTTAATACAAAAATTGGGTTTCACAATCATATCTATAGCTATTTCTTTAACAACAACCAAAGCCTTTTCAAATCCATCTTCTCTATATTCTTTAAAGAAAGAAATAAGTTTATTAAGTTGATCTATAACATCATCAAGACACATAATATTTAGATTGTAAGTTCTTACAAACCAAATTAATAGCATACATAACATCATACCAAATAACCATATCTAATAAGAATTCAAAATTTCTCAACCCATGTGTCGCTAAGAAATTAGCCTCACTTTTACGTTTAAAGTCTTTACAATCATCACGTAATGTTAAAATGCATTTCTCAGTTGTGGAGCTTGAAATCTAATTGTTTTAACACTTTTAACTCGACTTTCCCAACGTGTTTGTGATAATGATTTAAGAGTAAATGTGGGTATATGATCTTTTAGAATTTCCCATTATTTAGTGGATGATGAAAATAAACAATAAATACGTTGTATCGCTCCAAAAAACTCGTTTGCTTTTTAACAAGAACCAGTCATATCACAAAGTCTTAAATTTAAATTATGACAACCACATAGTGTATAAAATGCTCTAAGATTAACATCTAATAATTTTTGTGTACACCTTGATTTTTCCTTTTATATGTGAGCCATTATCATAACCTTGTCCTTTAATATTATTCACATCAAGTCCTAGTTTATTAATTTGTCCAATAATAGCATTAAATAGACCTTTACCCATTGCATCATCTACTTTTAAAAATTCAAGAAAAAATTCTTTAACTTTTATTGAAATATATAAAAGGTCTAAACAATGCAATACAATAGACATTTTTTTCATGACTTGTACAATCAAGTATAATAGAAAAATATTTAGCTTCCTTAACCATTCTATAGAATTTTAGTCCTAATTTCATTTGCTAGCATGGTAATGAGCTTATTTTACATATTATGTCCAAGGTAATGATTATGAATTCTTTGTTTTTTTATTATTCGAATATATTCTTGCATTACCGGATCAAATTCACTAATCATATCAACTAAACATAAGAAGTTACCATTGTTTTTTTTAAGTGTTTATGTTTTTTCATGAAATGCTTGTGTCTTTTTACCAAGACTTTTTACAATGGCAATTAGTCTTTTTAAAACATTCATTCAATGTTCTTTATCTTTATTAATTTGATTCTGAGTTTGTTTATCAATGATTTTATTTTTTTCAATCTTGTTTCTAACTCAATCCACGCTCTCATATTCATGATATGTCCATTATTTGCTTCATGTTTTTTTAGGTTAGCATTAATATTGTTCCAATCATTAGTACTTATATTTGCTAAATTACTTTTACATAAATTCACATTAAATAATTTACAACAAAAACAAAAAACTTTATCCGCATTTATAGAATCGATTAACCATTTTCTTTCATACATATTCTCCGTTTGGTAGCTTTTGCATATAAAGAGAAGGATTAAAACTTCTTTAATGTTGATATTTTGAAAAATCAAAATTAAAAACTATAATTGGAGCCTTTTCACCTAATTTATCTCATAAATTAGTAGTAATATTATCCCATTTACTAGGATCGTAAATATTTAGAGTTGTTTGTTCATCATTGGTGTATTCATTATCATTTTGTTGTTCATTATTATTTTGTTTATCATTACTGTGTTTAATGTTTGGTTGTTCATTATGTATTTGTTCATCATTCGTGTTAGGTTGTTTATTATGTATTTGTTCATCATTAGTGTGTATTCATTGTTTAGTTCATTTACTTGTGCATTATATGTTTCTTTATCATTCACCGGTTGATTTGGTTTATCATTTGGTTGTTCGTTATAATTATTATTTCCCATATCCCAAATCAATATTTCAAGCAAATCCCAAGTGATATAATAATTCTATATTCTAAAAATCAATAATAATTAGCAATTTGCAAATCAAATAAATAAAAGATAAAGTACAAAATCAAGCAGGCAAGCCAAATAAAAATAAAAAATTACACCACAACTTACCTTATTTGCGATGGAATAGAGCAGCCTAGCAGCCAAAGCAATTAGAGGATTTAGAGCACAACGATCTAAGAATCGAGCACCGAGCAGCCTAACATCCAGAGCAGTTCGTCGAACACGGAACACTCAAACGATCAGGGAACTCATCACGACAGCCGACATCACGTGAACGTGATCTTAACCTTCGGCTTTTGTTCGTTCGTTTCCAACTTCCCCGTCAGCCACCCCAACCCCCCAATCATGAATCAAGTAATCAATTGTGTCATGTGTGTGTGTGAACTGAGGTGCAAAAGCCAAAATGTCGCCGACAATCGCAAAGAAAAGAAAAGAAAACAGATGCTCGTCGAAAGAAAAGAAAACCCTGAACTTTATTATTGTTTTTTTTTTCGCTTAAGTTGGACTTGGGCATATTTGGTAGTCTGCTACCTTAAGTGGGCTTAAAGTCGTAGTTTGTTTTTACAAACTTATGGGCCGCCCCTGCCATCCTCATCCTTATAATTACACTAAAACCTTTATCGATTGGGGTTGTATCACTTTTAAAAATATTAAAAATTTATTGGGGTTGTATCATGATTACTCAAATATGAGTAATCACGATACACATTTTATAAATTTTTTTTCTTATTTACTCACAATCATCCCCTGTAATATAAGGTATCCATTTACATAAAAATAAGAAGCAGTTGTGAATGCTCAAAGGAGGAAAAAAAAGGAATTTATAAGAAAAATAAAAACTAAAATCAATTGTTTCAAATAAAAAAGAAATAAAGAGAAAGTTTTCCTTTTTTTCTCTCCTTTGAACCTCATGGTCTTCTTTTGGAGCATGATTACATGTTGTGGAAAATTTAACGAGCACCTCCTGCTCATGCTCTTACAGCGGTATCGGATAATTGTATGCTCCTTGCCACACCATTCTCCGAAGCACTGCCCCACTGCAACTGTTGCACATCTTCTAAGCTTGGTTACCTACTTACACCAGCTGCACCCTCTCAAGCATTTTGCAGCTTTCAACCACCTCAAAACAACAACTGCACCCAACAATCGACGTGGCTGTGGAAACTACAACCGTAACTCCACTGGAAATCGACCGCAATTTGATTGGGCAACGAATTAAAACGTTGTTTATAGGTGACAGATGAAGTGGTGTATGTATCAGTATAGAAAGGGAACTTTAACATGTGATCATAAAATGAATATAATGAATAAAAAGGGAGATAATTATAGGCAAAGCCGAATTCATAATCATGTAAGATTTTTCATTCTTTAATAGCATGTTTAATCAATCCATAACTATTGACTTGTTATGAATCAACTAGACAATTTTAAATAAACCGAATTATTATAACGATCATTGTCAAGAAAGTTGCAATGGATTTTATGTTGAAGTGGCTGGTCTCTTGTACAAAGATGAACAGTGTATTCTGATAATTACTTCACAAATCATTGTCATAAGCTGTTTTATCATTTGACATGGATATAGCGATAATCACTTCACAGGTCTTTGTCATAAGTTATTTTATCATTTAATGTGGATAAAGTTTAACTGTCATCATATAAAAATGTGATCACAGCGGTTATGGTTGGGTAGAGTAGAGACATCTCATGACTTAAGCATAGTGGGCTAAGTACTTGAGATGGGATTTTTTTATCCTGTCTTAAGGCCGCTAAAGAATTTGAACCAGTTAGAGTGCACGATCATACTCAAACTTATGACATGCTCAATATCATTCGTTCTTTTAGTTCATATACGAGGAAACGACAGATCATCTTTACGCATGATTGATGACCACATCCATGGTTGGTAGAGAATAGTCTTGTGTTAGATGTCACAAGTGGGAGATTGCTAAAATATGTATAGAGCGATGACACACTAATATCATGCTACAATAATCTTTTATAACAATTACGAGTCTGAGTCAAAATTTAAGTCAACACAGCAACTAACTTCCCAGTTCACCCTAGTTTTGTAGAACAGCAGTATTTATATTTCATTTGGTTGGTCATTGCTGGGCTTGGGGGTGCAATGCCGAAGCATAAAGCGCAACACTCGGCCAACAGGCCAAGTATGCATGCAAAGTGCATCATGCATCTAGTGGTTCACGACATAACCAACAACAAAACAACACGGAAATGGTAACTACGTTATGGAAATGTTTTACATGGCTTTCATTCTTTCTTAAACATACATGCCACAGCAACAGCAGCAACCGTTTGCGGTAATAATTGGAAAATGAGACTCAACAAAAACAGAATGAGTTAACAGTTTAATGGGCTAAGTCCCAGCATAAAATGCCTTTTCCCAGACATATTATCAACTTCTACTAGTCTCCTAATAACTTAAAAAAGAGACCCGTTTACACTGTGTAATGCTGTTGGATCGTGTCGATATCCAGCCCCTTCAGCTTCACCACAGACTCCACATGCCCCTTCAGTGTAAGAACCTCCCGAAGTCTGCGTACATTACTAAATATTATAAACATGTTGTTAACTGTATTTAACCACCACCAACATTTACCTATCTATTAAAAGACTAGATATGGTAAAACAGGTATGGCTGGTTGGGTGACGAGTTGAACTGGCTATTTTCCAAGCTGTTGAAACTGTCAGGTTGCTTGAAATACTTTTTGCCCAGTTTTTTTGAGTTTAAAACTGTTTTGTAAAATATGATTTTTCAAGTATTAAGTTACTTAAAGATAATCTGATCTTTTGTAACTGATTTGACCAAGTGAAGTGACCATGTGAAGTTCCATCTGTCTCTAACTAAAACTAGTTTGAGATACAGATAAGATACCTTGCAACTTCAGCGCGTCTCTTAGCCTGTTCTGCTATTTCAGAGAGTTCCCTGTAGCTGCTCTTTTCGTTAAAGATATTCGAGGTTTCTGGTGCTTGAAGACCATGTAATGTCCTCTGTGCAAGAGCCCATTGCGCTTCTCTCTCTTCTCTTCCATAATCCTTCTTGGTCGTGAAAGCCGTCTGTTTCAAAATCACAGGGGCACATAATTCAGTCCATTTGAAACTTATCTTTCAAAAAACAATATAATGAAAGAAACCTACCTTGTTTTCTAGCAAGTTGCGCCAGGCTTTCCCACTAAGAATGTATCGGATGGCGAATTTCATAATGTCAAGAGGGAAGTAAAACACAATGCTATAAAGCCAGATAACACCAGCCCATCCCCACCCGACTCCCTTGATTCTTGCAAAACCCCACTCTGCATAAACTGCTATTAGGGTTGCAACCTGAAGTTTTCATATTAGCAACGGTTGTTAGTTTGTCAGAAAACAAAACTCAGTCAGTATACAAAAAAGAGTATGTTTCTTTAGTTCTTTACCAGTTGTGCCGCTAAGAAAGCACCCAATAATAAGAGCCCTGGACGTTCAATAAAGGACCAACTGCGAGAACGAGTCACGAAAATCAAAGCCTGGCTGACTATACTGACTTGGAGATACAAAGCAGCCATCATCTCTACTTCACTGTTTCTCAGAGATCTAACACCAAACTTGTCCTGTGTGACACAA
Source organism: Flaveria bidentis (assembly GCA_018326385.1). Lineage (NCBI taxonomy): Eukaryota > Viridiplantae > Streptophyta > Magnoliopsida > Asterales > Asteraceae > Flaveria > Flaveria bidentis. The sequence goes on from BJCM01264861.1 coordinate 19,501, forward strand.
ACATTAAAACAGGTGAATTTGTGTCAACTTTAATGTTTGCATATTCGATCAATGAACTTCACTTACTGAGAAGAAGTCAGTGTCTCTCATGATCCAGAAGAAAATGACAGTCATCAATGCTAGGTATCCTCCAAGCACAATTCCAGTGGCAAAGATCTCTTTTAGCTTCCAGCTATCAGGTAATGGAGATGGTTTCACCCTATCCTTTGAGATGGTCATGATGGTACCTTTTAAGTACACAAAATTTAGTTAAGTTTTATAGTCATGAAAGTTGGTCATATCAGGCGTAACATAAGTGAAAACTCACCATCATTCAGGATTGCAATAATCAAAACCATGAAGGGAGAGAAGTCGAACTTCCATATCAAAGCAATGAACATAAATCCAAACTACAAAAGGTGAAAAATTAGTCAGCAATAAACTTTGAATTTGTAAGCGTAGTGATTTGAATGTAACATACAACTTAGTAACTTACCACAATACGAATGGTTATAGAGACGGCATAGATCTGCAAAAAGAAAAGATGTATCAACCTACAAACCCTTTTATGGAACAATTATTAAAATTTAAGACAAAGAAAGGAACTAACAGTATAATTCTTCATTCTTTGGAAAATAGCTCGACTGGTAAGTACTGCACTGATAATAACACTAAGTCCAGGCTCAGTAAGCACAATGTCAGAAGCACTCCTTGCTGCATCTGTAGCATCAGCAACAGCAATTCCGATATCAGCCTTCTTCAAGGCAGGGGCATCATTCACACCATCTCCAGTCATCCCACAAATGTGCTTTCTTTCTTGTAACTTCTTCACAATCTCATACTTGTGTTCTGCATATTTAGATCAAAAAGTTTGGCTTGTTAAGAAATAAATCAGATATAGTATTTAATCACAACAAAAAAGAATAGAAATACAAAGGAACGCAAACCTGGGAAAACTCCTGCAAATCCATCGGCTTTCTCTATCAACTCTTCAACAGGGAGTGCTGCAATAGATGCATCTTTGTGGCCACCAAGCAAAGAAGAAGAAGGATACATGTTTGTTCCCATACCAAGCCGCCTACCAGTCTCCTTAGCAATTGCGAGTTGATCACCTATACAATGATAAAGCCATATTAAGATTTAAAAAAAAGGAAAGTAATTACTCCAAACAGCAGTAGATATGGTTGATTACCTGTAATCATTTTGACATTTACACCAAGATTGAGAGCTCTGCGAATGGTCTCGGCACTGTCATGCCTTGGCGGGTCAAATAGGGACAACAACCCAACAAATTGCCACGGACCACCTGGGCTTTCTTTTGTTTTTTCAGGCACTTCCTACAAAATTATCACAATGAAGAGAGTAAGTAATCATGATCAAACATAGATGTATGTGCATTAAATGATGTAAAATGCAGACCTGTTTTGCAACAGCCAAAGAACGCAAGCCACGCTCAGCAAATTTATCAATCATTGCATGAACTTTCTTTTTCATATCTTCTTTGCATCCACAAAGGGTCAAAATCTGATATAGTATTTACAAACAAAAGATTGGATTCAGTCAAACTAATTTCATGGGGATCAGAATATAGTAATAGAAAAAAGTTGGAAATTACCTGTTCTGGGGCACCCTTGCTTGTTCTATGCCAGTTTCCACGCTCATCAATGTAAGTCAAAGCAGTCCGCTTGTCAACGGGGTTAAATGGAAAGAAATGAACCTCTCTAATTCCAGCTCGTGCCTACAAAGTCATATATGTTATTCATGGGAATGAGACCAGATTTAGACAGAAAAGCATTTCAGTTAATCTGTAGAAGTAACCATTGATCTTAGAGGCTGCGAAATTTGTTAGTTAGGTGGGTTGGGGTAACACGTGAAACTGGAATTTTTGGTACATGTCAAGCGTACACTTGTGTGCAATCTAAATATAAAGTTTAGGAGGCATTGTGAGATAAAAGTACACTTTAGGGGACTTCCAGACTCACTAAAATCATGACTAATTCCTTCAACACAAATCTCTTAGTGTTATCTGTTTGACTTGTTATAGATTAAATATAACCTGAATTTACCCATTTCAAGGCAAATGGATTGAAATTTCCATCTCGAACTGAAGCAGAGGGAGGGAGAGATACCTCTTTAGGATCAGCTAGGGTTCCAACAATAGCAGCATCAATAGCATCCTGGTTTTCAGTCCTAGAAGCCCTAGCAGCATAAAGCAACACCTGCTCCTTATCCACACCTTTTGCAAACACCTCAATTAAATTTTTATCAACTGTAAGCTTGTTAAGTGTCAGTGTTCCTGTCTTATCACTGCAAAGTACATCCATTCCAGCCATCTCTTCAATTGCAGTCATTCTTTTAGTAATAGCACCCTGCTGTGAAAGCCTATGTGATCCAATAGCCATGGTGACTGAAAGAACAGTTGGCATAGCAATTGGAATTCCACCAATAAGCAACACCAAAAGATTGTCGATTCCACTTCTGTACTGCCTATGCTGAATTGGGTACATGACAATTATCTCAACCAACATTCCAACAGCAATGGAGCAAATACAGAAGTTACCAATCGCTGTAAGAACTTGTTGGAAATGACCAACTTGGTTAGTGCTATCGACAAGATGCGCAGCCTTCCCAAAGAAGGTGTGCACACCAGTGGCAATAACAACAGCTTCAATTTCACCTTGCTTGCATGTTGAACCAGAAAACACCTCATCATAAGGATTCTTGTTGACAGGAAGTGATTCACCAGTAAGGGCAGATTGGTCAATCTTTAATGGATCACCTTCAAGGAGACGAGCATCAGCAGGAACAATATCACCAAGTTTGATACTGATAATATCTCCTGGAACCAAGATGGCAGCTTCTTGCTCACTCCAACGACCATCCCTCAACACCTGCAGTAAGGGCAGATTTGTCAGCCTTGAAACTCAAAGATACTGGTCATTTAAGTTTCATTCTTAAACAGTAGAATACCTTGGTTTTAGGGGCAAGACCAGCCATAAGTGCAGCAGCCGCATTTCCAGCATTGTTTTCTTCAATAAAACTGATGGTGGAGTTGATAACAAGAAGGCAAACAATACCTACAAAGTCTTGCCAATCTGGTGGTTTCCCACCTCCATTAGCCATTGCAATTGCCATAACTGCTGCAGCTTCCATGACCCATGATAGAGGATTCCACATGAACCCAAGAAACTTGAGTAGTTTGCTTTCCTGTGCTCATTACAAAAATAAAAATCATAAAGCACTTGTAAGGAAAACAGAAACCCACATAAGTTTGATCATGATCATAATCATGATTAAAAAGACCTTTTTCTCCTCCAATTTGTTAGGCCCAAAGATCTGAAGTCTCGCGGTTCCCTCATCTGAGCTTAGACCTTCGCGGTTACATTTCAACTGTTGAAACACTTCCTCAATCGGTACTTTCTCCTGTATATAGTGGTGGAAAGATGATTAATGAGATCAACTCAACTGTAATAATAGATGAACTTATAAGATAAACAACAAATGACAGCATTGACATTGTGTTAGCTGCTTGTGTCATCATGCTTGGCTAAAATTTTAGTTGCTAGCTTGTTTATTTATAATAACTTGCAACTCATGCATTGTAAATGGCACCTTGCAGTGGGCTTGGTCATTGTAGATATAAAAGAAAAGTTTTACCTTAATCTACTTGGCTTTGAACATTAGGTTAGAATCGAATATAAAGTAATACATAAACACAGATGCAAATAATTCAGTAGAAAACACACAAATAATTAATTATATAGTAATTGAAAAAAATATTTTGAACCCTGCTTTAGATTATCTTAATTTTTATCTTTACTTTATTTATATTCCACAATTCCATGTGAAAGTTATCAGGTTCCAATGACTATGAGCCAACACAGATAATAATTATAAGAATATATAAATAACAGAATATAGAATCAAGAATCAAGGTCCACTAAAAACAGGAAAAATTATTTTTATTTGCTTATTAATAAATAAATAGTTTAATAATGAAAAACTAAAGAATCTAGCAAAGGCGTTGGCCCTTTACCACTTTCTCCAAAGCTGGTTTGGCACACACGAATATGAGAACCAGACAGACACCTAACATGCCTGACCATCACTTGTTGGGGAGGTTTGGCATATATCCCAATTCCCTCGTCACAACTTTAAAACACCTAAAGAGAATGTTACCGAAAATAGTCACATCACTCAATTAATCCCCAGGTGATACACACATATGTACAAGGGAGGGATATGCTAAAGGCTTAAAGGTCTGAGAAACATGGCCAGCCACCCATAATCGGCATGTGTCCCAAAAGGTGGGGGTATATGAGTTGAAATGCTAAAGGCTCATAGACATATAACCTGACACACTGTTATGGTGTCATCTTATACTAAAATTCAACAAATAATAGTGATATAATAAATTCTGAACAGGTGATGGTGGTTAAGGTCTTGTTGGGTTGGTTTTGATGTTGAGTTGAACCATTAACCAATGTTTTCAAATTCAGATTGGACGTCGAACCGGATGTCTTACTGGTTCGGGACAAACTGGCCGGTTCAACCAGCCCAAACCAAATCGTAGCAAACCGGACCGGCTAGGTGCCCGATCTCCGGTTGGAACCGCCAGTCCGATACGGTTGTAATAACGTTGCCGTTAACTACAGTTTTGAAATAAAAACAATAAGCTAAACCAGCTAAAACAGATTCATCTGTTTAATCTTGTACACGAAGTGAGACCGTTTTTGAAGATTTTGAAATAGGAAAGTGAATAAAACAGCAAATTTTACACATGGAGCCACGGAGGTAGATAATTAAAAACAATACAAAGAGGGACATGGATGGTTGAGCAACGCAAATTGACTTTCCACTTAACTCAAAATGGGGGGCCCACACAACACCTTCAAATTGCCATCCACTTAAAAGACGACACAGGTTCGGAGTAACTCACGTACCAAACCACACGAGAAAGCAAGGGTACGTCGGAAATTTCGTGTAAAAACACCAAAATAGGAAATAATAATAAATAAAATCCAATTTATTAATACTATTAAATGTAATAATGCTTTATAATACAAATTAGTGATTTTGCCTGAAAAATCTTATTAAAATAACTATTTAAGCATAATATGATATTATATATGTTTTTTCTGTTGAGGTGGATATAACAATGAAGTGGGTTAAATTAGTATAGTTGATAACAAATAAATCCAAGAGGCAGCAACAGAGGTCATTAGTCAGAGCTTGTTATATAAAAACAAATTGACAAAAGAAAAGCATAAAATAAGACTAGGGTACCACGGACATGTACCCACAGTCCGTTCCCCGCATAAACATACGCATTCCGATGAGTTATTTAAATACTGTTATACCCTTTTTCTCTCCCTTTGGAATTTCTTAATTGACTAAAACAAAAAAAATATTGATAAGTTAGTATTTTTAAGGAATATGTAATTTAATAAGTTTAATTAGTTACTAATTGAATAGATGTAGAGAAAATTATGAATCTGATGACATTATTTATTTGTTACTTGCTACGTTCAAACAACAGTTTTCTATTTATAAAATAAGGTAAAGGTAAGTCCAAAGTATTTTAAGGACAAAATAGTCCAAACACATATAATTGTTGGGTATGAATCCAAGTTACATGCATCTTACAAAATCATCTTAAGTAACCACAAATTAAATATATAGATTTTATGATAATTATTTTAGATTTTATAAAGAATAAAAGGTAAATCAGTTATATAGCTAATTAAAAGAAAAAATTCTAGTCAAAAACAATTTATTAGACATAAAAAGAAAATCATAAAAAGTTAAATCAATGCATAACCATGTATAAAAGTTTAAGATTTGCAAAGTTAAAGCATACTATTTTCTAAATAGAATTCCTTATATTTATTTGCACTTTTATTTATTTAAAAGGTAAAAAGAAATCAAGTAGTAAATATCTCAACAGAATAAATTCAGATTTTATGCCTAACAAATATCCGAAGTTTTCATAACATAAAGATTCTGATACTCTAACAACTTAGCGTAACATTGAGTCAAAATAATATATTTTAGTTTCTCCTATTTTTCCTCGCTGCTATTCTTCTCAAATATCTTTGACTTGAAATTTTAAACAAACGTAACAATTGACTCTTAGTCATGCATATAACAAACATACACAGAGAAAAGGACTAAAATAATCTCTGATAAGAAAACAAGCAATTAATCTGTCGATTAGCATGAAAACCGTACAAAATACGAACTCATTATTATAATCAATTTGTAACTGATCCGAGGAACAAAAAGCGAATCAGTAAAGCAAGGTGTGAATGGAGGTATTCACATGCTAATCAAACGTCCTCATCGAATCAGAATAAGTTGATAACACTTTGTTAACAACCGATTGCGCTGATGCTGTACGTGTGGGTGTTCATCGCAATCTCAAATCATGTTCAAACGTTCAATGTTCAACCACAACAGCAAAATCGAACAAAAGGTCATAGGAATTTCATGTTTAAAAGTTCAATCGAACAGCAAGGGTTTGGATATCGTACCAGATCAACAGTTTCGTTTTTGATCTCTTCGAGGCTGAGAGCTTTGTCGCCTCCCATGGCGGAGAGATGAAATCGAAGATTGGAATGAAGCTAATTGGGGAAAGTGATCGGTGATGAAGATTGTTTAATTGGTAGGTGGTGAAGCGAGAGAATCAATGGAGTTTGAATAAACTCAAACCCCAAAGCGTAAGAGAGAGAATGAATGAGTGAATGGAGAAAGGGTTTTATAGAGGTGTGAGAGGGGGTGTATTCGGCGACTCTTTATACCTCACCAGACTTCAATCCCACCCGTTGAAGCATCCACCTTCATTTATTATTATTATTATTATTATTATTATTATTATTATTATTATTATTATTATTATTATTATTATTATTATTATTATTATTATTATTATTATTATTATTATTATTA